>SRMA01025708.1:62954-122911 GCA_007224835.1 Danionella cerebrum
GGGAAAAAAACGGAGTTGCGGGTTGCGGTTTTTTGGGCTACATTTATAATGTACCGCGGCCGCAAAAAAATAAATAATAATAATAAATAATAATTGTGGACGAAGATAAAAGGGAACCTTTTATTAGTGGGTGTTGATCCCCGGGAATGAATACTTGGCAACAAACGCTGCTTCTTGCGAGGCGCAAATAGGCGCGCGCGCCACATGTGCTTTTGACATCACCAATCAAGCATCATCACACGTCACTCCATGAGAGCGTTGTAGTCAGAAGCGTCGGTTCGGTTGTCTGTGGATGGGTAAGAATTTGGGTAAGACAAAAGGCCAATACTTTAAACTTATATAAATTTATTTTAAGGCCCTTTGTGGGAATCCAGCCGTTGTCTAATCTGATTGGACACTGAAAAATTGGGCTAGTTTTCATTCCATTTGGGCGGATTTTGAGTTGTCATTGGGCTGGAAATATTTCTTGGACCTGGCAACCCTGTTTATAAGCAAAATAGACTGGTTGCCAAGCTAGAATCTTTGTTTGGTATAGAGTAGTCAGAGACTTCATACAAAGCTGACTGATATAAACCAATCCCTGTGTCTCTATGTCCGTAGCTGAGATAGTGATATGCCAAGTTGGTTGCTATGGTAAATAGTCTGGTTGCAATGGAGGGGCCAGTGACATAATATAATGCATGTCTATTAGTTACCAAAGGTAAGATAGAGTTCTGAAAAATTGGTTGCTATGGCAAATAGTTCAGTTGCTAGGGAGCTGCAAGTGAGGCAACCACCACCATTTCTCTATTATGTTTCATCTTGAAGATATTGTTGTCCACCACAATGGTAAATATTTAACCCCTTCTAGAGACTGGGTATTTGTCACCACATCCAAAGTGCAGAAATTCCAAGGTGTTTATAGTCTCATCTTGTGTTCTTGTAAATTGCGCTTTCAAAATATGTAGAGAAAACTCCCTTTTATTAGCAGGCATTTAAGATGTATGGTGTTGATTTTATTCAAATGCATTTTTTCTTAACTGCTTTTATTTTAATGTTAATACTGTTTTCCTTATTCTATGTAAAGCATTCTGTGTTTTAGGTTCTCTGTTTTGATTCTCATTATTTTTGAGAGACTTTTTTAGATTATATATATTGATTTATCACTCTACTTGGCTTGCTTGTTCCAAATTAAACCTTTGTTATGTGCCGACATCCATTTCCTGGATCCCCACAGTGACAGGCAGTTTGATCTGTTTAGAATACACACGCATATATGCAGGTCCATATCTATATCAAATTATATGCATCTAACAAAAACCTTTCTCCCTCATGCAGACATTCTACTGTTCTACCTCATAACTTGAATTATTGGGCTAGTCAAACTGCATTTTTACAGCCTTCTGCATACAGAGATTTTTTTTGACTGTCAGAAAGCAGATTATTAAACCATTCTTTGTCTATTCCAGGCAAAACACGCATACGATTTTATTATAAATGAAGCTGAGAAATATTGAGACCGATGCTTTAGTTCAGTGGCTTGATGCAGTAGTGAAAGCGTCAGAGCAATGGTCAGTAATCGAATCATCTGGCACATGTCAGAGAGATTAGTGTTAGGGTATAGGGTAGCAGTCGCCGCTAGGCATCATGAGCAGAGATAGAGGGAGGGAGTAAGAGTGAGAGAGAACAACACTGTATTGGAAAAGTACAGAGTGTTACACGTGGATAAAGGAAGGTAAACTAATGTTATCAAACATTATCAAAATGAAAGAAGGAGCGTGCTACCTGGTCACTTGGCAGCCAAAAATATTGCCAGATACTCATTTCACAAGTCCATTATCTGGGCTTGCCTTGTATTGTGAGCAAGTATGGCGGTAATGTACGAGGCTAGCTGTTCAGCACTGCTGCATCCATGTTATACCCCCCAAGGGAGGTTTTGGGGTGGTTGGGGGTGGGGGTCTTTTTGTATCAGTGTCATCTAGTGGTGAAAAGAAGGTGATAACCCTTTGTAGTACAAGACCTGTAATATGGCCTGTGTTTTTCAAAGAGTGAACAGTTTATAAGGTTTAGGAAAGGTTCGCCTGTTTTTTATATACAATTTTCACATTGTTTTGGCATTTTGGGATTGATTTGTCATCTTTTTTTACTTTGTCTTAAAACTTTTTAACTCAAAATCTACTACTCCGAATTGCATTTTTTGTTCAATTCCAGGTTTGTTGTGGAATTATTTCGTAATGTAATGACAAAATTATTCATGATAAAAAAAAAAGTTAGGGTTGTCCTAAAATATCACATCAAGAATTGCCACAAGAAACTGTTGTAATGGTTATTTATTAGAGCATTTCTAAAGCAATTGTAAAGTTGTAAAAAATGCTCAAAAAGGCCCCAGACTAGGTTAATGTTAAAGCAATTTTTAGTTGATTAATTATTTATTATATATAGTTATTAAAAAACCAGAATAAAAGTTTACAAATGTAATGCCTGTGGAGTAGAAGCAGACACATATATATATTTTGAGTAAACAGATCTGCGTGTTAAATGTATAAATAAAGAGATGGAACTGAAAATTGAAATCACGTGACCTCCAAAGCAGACAGTGGATTTATCTTTGTCAATATTAGGTTGTCAGTATGAGTCACAAGTACTGTAATAACAATTATAACTGATTGTGAAAATCATCAACGCTGCCCTTTTCAACGCTTTGATAATTCAATCATGACCTCATGTCCCAATCCTTTCCCATTAACATAACACTCCGTCACACCACTTTATGGCAAAAAGATGTTCTGCTTTACAAATGTAATAATCCACTGTTGTCTCAAAGTCAAAAACAATTTGAACTATAAAACATGGCTGATTCACTGACAAACAAGGCCTTATTTTTTGGAAGAAAGACCAAACATGTGTTTGGCAACTTGCACTAATTGCTTCTCATTTTCTGTTTGTTGTAGCTATTTCAGGACCCACTCTGATCTACAAGCGTCTGACATCAATGCGCTTGCATCTAATCACCGAACGGCTGAATTTTCATGTTGCCGCAGTTTTTTGTGGCGAGAGGAGGCTTTTCAGAGCCTGGTGCAAAAAGGTAGTGTTGTTATGGAGACGAGGGGCATTTTAAAAACACAAGACCCTTCTAATCCCTCTCATTTGCAACTGTTCAGAGTGGCCAGAGTGTTCTTTAGCATCAGTCCAAGTCGGTTCTGTTTTTAGCACCTTCATTGTTATTCATCCACTTGGGTTCTGTCTCCTAATCTGCATGATCCCACCCCCAGTTTAAACCCTATATGAACGGGACGAAAGCTAGAGCCAGGACAAGCGAATGAAAGATAGAAGGGAAATGAAGAGGCTCTCATATCAGTACTCAAAGGCCATTCAGCGTACGGGGGTTGTGAGGGGGAACAAGAGAGTGTCCTTATCACGCTGGCATTTTGTTTGTCATTCTCATTCTGTCAGTTACTTAAAAGTGGAGCTTCAAATGTTCCTTTTTCAAGCAATGGGCAGAAGCTTCAGAAGCTTTGCGGTCTTCCCAACAGTAGCTCTGTGTTCAACAGGTGACATTTTCCTTCAAAGAGAGATGCACTCGGAATGAAGTGTAGACTAGAGAGTAGTGCCAGACCCTAATCTGACTGGAAGCAATTAATGGTCTTCCGGGATCCAATGAAAGTGATGCAGCTGACGAGACCAGAGAGAAACCTCTGAATGCGACATTATTGCAATAACTGCTGTGCTACAAAGATAGCATGAACTGGGAATGAATGAAACAAACCCTGAACGAAAGTGGAAAGAGATGAAAATGAAAGAATAGAGAAAATTAATGACAAGGGAAATGAGAAAGAAATAAAGAAAAAGTAACAGAGGAGTGAGCAAAAAAAGGTGGAAATAGAAGAATTAAGGAAAGTAAAGTGAGGAACGAAAGATGAAAGTAAAGGAGAAAGGAAAAGGGAAAATGAAGTTAAAGAAGTAGGGAAGTAAATGCAATGGGGAAAGAGGAAAGGGTGAGAAATTAAAGGGAAATGTAATGGCAAACAGGAATTTAAAGTTAGAAAGGAATTCTAAAAGAGAAGCAAAAAGGAGAAACATAGGAAAAACTAAAAAAAGGAAAAGGGAAATGAAAACCAGACAAATGGAATGTGTAAAAGGGGAAAGATAAGGAGGAAATCAAAACAAAGAGCAAAGAAATGAATGCAAAATAAAATATAAAAAGGAAACGGAAACAAAACAAAGGGAAGGGGGAAATGAAAGCGTAGCAAAAAGTAAAGAGGAAATGAAAGCAAAACAAAGAGAAAGTGGAGATTGAAAAAATGAAAGGAAGGAGGGGAAAAGAAATTTTAAGCAAAACAAAAAGGAAAGAAGAAAGGAAAGCAAATCAAAGGAGAAAGCGGAAATGGAAACAACCTGAAGGGAAAAAAAGGAAATGAAAGCAAAGGATAGAGGAAACGGAAGAAAGAGGACATGGAAACAAAATGATTGGAAAGAGGAAAGAAGAAATTAAAGCAAAAATGGGAAAAGGGAAATGGAAACAAAATAAAGGGAAGGGGAAATAGGAAATGGAAGCAAAACAAAGAGGAAAGAGGTAACAAAAGCTAAACAAAGAGGAAATGAAAGCAAAACAATCTGGGAATGAAAATAAAATAAAGGTCAAAAGGGGAACGAGGAAAAGGAAGCAAAACAATTGGGAAACAATAAGGATGGGCGTTGCTCTGTTTCGCAAATCTACTTTTTACAAGTGTACAAGGATCCATGGGTGGTGAATAAATTACTAAATAAATACTGCACAAAAACAGTAAGAAAAAAAATTGCGCAAATAAATAAACAAAAAAATTCATAACATTTAAGTCTCCTGCTGCCTTGCTTGTGGATCTGTCTGGCTCACCACTTTTCCAATCCCTTTATTTCCAGGGGAGTTTCTCAGCCAAGCAGAGAGCAGCAATAAACTGGTAAAAATGAGATTTAGCAGCAATATACTTCAAACTATATCAAATCGTAACAGTGCAGACAAAGAGCAGCTGGCCTTTCAAATACCCCAGAACAAACAACAATTAAACTAAAAATATTCCAACCGGCTGACTGCAGGCAATCCATACTTCTTATGGATTAGGGATTTAAACAGTTAGTCACTCTGCCCTGACCACTCCACACGACTCATCAGGGATCCGACAACGTAGATGACAGGGAATCCAAGATATGCAGCTGTGGTTAATAATTAGTAATAATATCATTTCAGTCAAAACATGGAAGTCAGTAAGATGAAAATCTGCAGTCTGTTAGTGGTCAAATCTAAAATATGTAATAATAATAATAATAATAATAATAATAATCTAATGCCATTATCTGAAATCCATGAACATTTGCAGAATGTGACATCTGCATGAGAATCTGGTAGTCAATTGGTTTATTGTGCTTTCTGTTGACCAGGATGGGGTTGAGACTCATTCAAGGATTGGTCTTTAGTTGCCACCACTGAGTGTTAGTGGCTGAGCTGGTGATAATGCACCCATCTGCCATTGCATCATGCAGAAGGAACGCCGTCAAATTAAATGAATCAACCTGATGGCACAATCAACTGCAGCTATAAACTACCAATATTACATATTCCTTAACATATTGCTTACATAATCCTCAATAACAGACATTTGCATGAATCTCTTTATACTTTAACAAATGCACTGACCGTTTTGGAGAAGCCAGTTTAATGTTCAAGATTATTCACTCTCCACTTCATAGCTTAGTAATGAGAGAATAACAACATTTTCGATCATTTAATTTAGTAATAATATATGCACCTGTTCAACAGTAGAAATTCACAGGTGTTTTGTAATGTTAAAAATATTACATACTACCTGATTACACCTAATCCATGTTTCTTACCTCGGTGGATATTACAACCAGAGCCTAAGTTAGATCTACAACACTTAATAGTAATGTTTACCATGTCAACAAAGTGTTCATCAACCCTTTGTGCGGTTCTTGGGGATGTTCCGCAGCAAGAGTTGGTTTACAAAACGTGAATTAATAATATAGTGTTTTGAAAAGCTGCAATATCAAACACCATCTTTAAATGTTAATCTGTGAAATTTGTTTTTATCATTCAACAATTCAGATTTAATTCAAACTAATAGCAATACCGACAAAATGAATACATTAAAATCCAATATCATATCATTTATATTACCAGTAGTATATTTTTCAGGACTGTTTACATCTGTGATTTGAACAAAATATGTTCTATAGATCAGACTGTTTAAAACAGGCCTCTAATGCTCTGTTGACGACCCTGCAAAGTGCAAACCCATGATTATCCCTTAGTATACGTCATATTGCGGTCACTTGACTTGGTTTACATTTGCGGAATTGGTAGCTTTCCTAATGGGGATGGGACCATCAGTCCCAGTTGTGTGGGAATCACAGCTGGCAGCATTATTCAACGACAATTTGAATTCATGTTAAGATGAGGATCCAATCAGTTTAGGAAAGAAAAGTCAGTGTAGGAAACAAAGTAGTTGGGGGGTGCTTTGTGGGTAATCGGGTGCCTTCTGTCCATTCCATATCCGTTTTCAAGCTAAAAAATGGTGAACGAAAAAAAAATGACTTATTTTTTTAGAAAAAAAAGTCATTTTTTGCAGAATAGAAAAACAAGTTTTAAGTATATATTGGAATAAGGCAAAACAATTATAAATGATAATTTTTTCATTTTCTATTTTATAGTTTGAAAGCAGATATGGAACAGACAGAAAATACCCTGAGTGTTAGTAACACCATTGGGAATTCATTAAAAACAGAAGACAAACTGAACAGTTGTACAGTCCCGTTCATTTTGTGTTAAGTGTGACCATTACGTATTTTTCAACAAGACAATAAACTAACACATCTCCAGACTGAACAAGGGGTATTTGGGCAATAACTGACCATATTTGGGGTGAGATGGATTACAAAGGAAAGAGAAAAAGTCCAACAAATGCTCAGCTCATTAAGTGAATGCATGGAGTTAGCAAAGCCATAAAAAGGCAAAAGAAGACATTTCAGTAAAAAATATTATAATATATAATATACCTTTTTGCTAAACAGTCATGAAAATGAGACTGTTCAATAAAAGAATGTTCTATATTACTAAGGAATATACCATTTAATCTACGTGGACATGGGTTAGAGAGGATGCCAGTGATATGCCAGTGATGAGGCATGTTGGGCTGGAGGAAAACCTCAATCTCAGAGCCATAATAAGAGATGGCTGTATCTGAATAAGTAGAGATGAATGGCCTTCTCTCGTAATATCCCGACAAAGCAGGTAAACAGACGCTCCTTTGTCTTTGGTTTAAATGAGATTTAAATCTAGCTGTGCAAATGGAAGCTCAAAAACCAATAATAAAATTGAGTTTAAATGCGTGTATGCGTCCATGTGAATGTCCAAAGAACACAGACATAAAAAAAGCAAACAACACAAACACAGTGACGTAAAACCCAGAAATATTCCCATAACAAAAATAAATAAACACAGAAAACACCCCCCACAGCGCTCAATGGTACGGAACTCATGGACCCCTTTTAGAAGGAAGCACATCATGTTCTTCACATATGAACATGCTTCTAATGCATCTGTAATAACACAATGATCCCTTCTGAATCCAAACAAGAGACTACAAAAGATAAAGAACACATTGTTGACAAAAAGCCACTACGATTGGATGAAGTCATTAAAAGAGAGATGATCAAGCAAGCATCAGGGCAGATGTGCACCAGGAGATCGGCCTCGTCCCGTCGGTTGATCGTTTTAAGAAGAGATTAAGACATATTTCTATGCGTAAGCTGGTGTAATGTGTGATTTCAGGCTGTTTTCTGTCTGTATCTGATTGTACTTTTTGTTTTTCTACTTTGTACTATGTAAAAGACTTTGGTACAACTTGGTTGTTATAAACAGTGCTATACAAATAAAATGTACTTACCAGTTCAGACATTGTAATGCTAACTAGATGACTACAAAAACTTAGATGCTGGCTTTATGTGCAGCTTTACATCTGTATTTTATGCGTTTGGAGGACGCTTTTATCCAAATCGCCTTAAATTTCTAGGAATGGACAGTTTTAGTCAGTTCTCGCTTTCCTCTGGGTTTAAACCCAATAACTTTGTGTTGCTGGCACAATGCTCTACTGACTGTGCAAAATGGATTAGTTGTCAGGGTACAGTTTTGGTTGCTATGTAGGAATCAATGACATTATACAAAGTTCCCCATACCAATATGAGTGAAACCATACCCGGGTTCTCTATGATTTTCCTGAGATAGTGATATGCTAAGTTGGTTGCTATGGTAAACAGTCCAGTTGGTATGGAGTGACATAATACAATCAAATTTAAATTACATAAACCAACCCCTATGTCTCTATCATTTAGCAGAGAGTTCAGAGAATTTGGTTGCTACAGTAAACAGTTGGTTGCTAGGGAGCTGTCAGTGATGTTATACTTTTAAATGTATTATGATTTAACAAACAATTCCCCATTAATCTATGACCTTATCTTAAATATCTAAAATCTTGAAGATATTTTATTTTTCCCATTTATCGGCAATTTATGTCAACAGTAAATATATAAATATATATAAAAATACTTTTGCACAGTGGTGGGTATGTTCTGGCACTAATGACCTCCACAAATGTGGTCAGTTTGAAATTTTTATAACGTTCTCAGATTGGGTTTTTCAAAGTTTGCACCCCGTGTTAAATCGATTAAAAATTTCCAAGAGTTCCTTAAACGGTACCTGCTTGAGAAGATATAACAATCCGAGTTATACCAGATTCAACGTTTTTGCAACGTTTGATAGATGTGTTTACAACAGTGTAGGTGGAGATGCGTTTTTTTGTTCGAAGCAAAAGACGAATAATTATTTACAAGCCAAAATAATAAGCTATCCCAACGAACCCTCAGCTTGAATGGAAATCATTTATTTTATCACTGATGTGAGATCTAAGTGATCACGTACGCTGAGCTGAGCTGGAAACGGGCATCCGCGGGTGCGAGACGACAGGCCAGTGCCAGTCATTGGTGAGAGAGGCTGGAACGGCAGCAGATAAGAACAAATGAAAAGACCCCAGAGGCTCAGTATTGCTAACATATTCCTGATAGCGCCACTAGCCTCTACGCACCAGAGGCTAGGGTCAAGAAAACATGCTTCAGCACTATGCTCTTACGGTTTGTCAAACAAACTATCCTGCAGCATGCACGGGGAGACAAGCTTTGCCATGATACCATGCACAGGTTTTTCCTTGGCACACTTACAGACTGAGACCACGGGTTGCTTTTTGATAATTAGGGATGTGGAGAGTGGTAGAAATCACAAAGAGAGGAAATAGAGAGAAAGAGAGGGCTGGGAGAAAATAAGAGTGAGTGGGAAAGAAAAACAATGACCTTTTTCAGATTTTATCAGTACTAATCCAGCGTTTGAATCCCTGCAGAGCTCTATGAATCTGGAGGAAGCTGATAGCGGCTAGTGTGCATCATGCACTGTTTGCGTTGTGAAAACATGACATGGATTGGCTAATGGTAACAGACATTGAGATATATACAAGCGCGAAACTAATGTCTAGGTTGGTCAAACTCTGTGTACTACTTGGAGGCACACAAGACAACAGCAGAACTCATTTCAGTCGGTTCAGTTTTTAGTTGTGCATTATTGCACTTACTAGGTCACCTAAGATTAATTCAGCGATTAACTCTGTATCTGGTAGCACAAGCTATTCATCTAATTTGTTTTAGGTTGCACTAGACGCTAGGAATATTCTAAATGAATGAATCTGGAATATTCAGTGCACAACAGCTCCCCCTACTGCTATCTTATAAAAAAAAACACTTATTTTAGATAACAACATGTATACTTTGCTCTCTGTCAGATGAAGACTGTTAATAAATAAGTTATTAGCACTGTTACAAGGCATGAGAAACTATCCATTCAGTGAAGATACTTCCCTAAGGGAAATGGAGATCATATTTAGAATAATGTAATGGTCAATCAAGGACACCTTTCGTTACCATTCCAAAACAAGCTCCCCAGCTTCATGTTGACGCCTAGAAAATGGTAAGTTATGGTGATGGTTGTACAAGAAATCTTTATTGCTCAACTTGTGAGCCTCAGAAGAAATGTAGAATAAAATAACTGGAATTGAGCAATTTCAGCTGACATTTTCTGACTACATTGACTTTTCTTTGTGGCCATGGTTAGCAAGCAAAGAAGCAGGAGGTTATCGCTCAATGTGATTCGCTTTTAAATCAATAGCAATTACCATGTGTTTCTCCTTCAAAGTGAAAGGAAACATTTCAAGGGTGAAAAAAAAAACAATCCTAACATGCCAAAAAAGACATTTTCCGAAGTTGTATAATCCTGAGGAATGGCAAACTTTGAAAGACATGTTTTATGGAATCATCCAACAATAAATACTTTATGCAGTTATTCAAAATGTAGAGGGTAAAAGGCACAATTAAATGTATAAGAGCACACAATGATAATATGTAGATGGTAAAGTTTATACACAAACTTTGATACTGGGTTGGGAAAGAGCTGTTTAAATCGTTTTTAAAATATTGTGAATATAATATAAACCAACCCCCAAGTCTCATTGACTTTCCTTAGCTGATTTAGAGAAAGGGCAAATTGGTTGCTATGGTAAACAGCCTGGTTGCTATGGAGGGATCAGTGACATTATATAACGTCCCTTTGTCCCACTATGAAATAAATCAACCCCCATGTTTCTATGATTTTCAAAAGCTGCGAAAGAAATATGTAAAATTGGTTGCTAGGGAGTTATCAGTGATGTCATTAAATCTCAGGTTATTACCATAATTGACAAAAACAAACACCAATTTTCCATGTTTCATCTTGAATATATTTCTGTTCCATTTATTGTCGGTCAATGATTAATATTGAACCACTTCTAGAGCCAATATTTTTGCACAGGGCTTGGTATGTTCTCGGACAGACTGATGATCTCCAGGAGTGTGGTCAGTTTGAAATTTTCACCCGAGTCAGATGCATTTTGAATTTTTTTCATCTGAAAGCCAACATAAGTATTTTAGCACAAACTGTTCTTTAATGTTGGCCTGCTTTGAATAGGTCGCACCAGGTTTTGGATGTCGGATAAAATGTGATTTCACTTAAAAAAAAAAACATTTAGCTTGATACTTACCAGCTTAACCCATGAATATTCATAAACAGAGTGTACTTGTGAATCCAACATGCAAACATAATGCCATCAAGCAGGGTCACAGACATGCCCCTGAATATGCATCATATACCTCTTTGATGGAGCTTCGGGTTTTTTCCCTCCACTGATCTGAGCTCAGTTCGAAAGTACAGTGAACATAAGTCTCCTTTTCATATGAGCCCAAGATGAACAGTCTAGAGAGAACAAGAGAAAAAAAATAACTCCTTGCGAGTTAAAATACATGTATATCTCATTAAAAACAACAACTCTGTATTTTTCGCATACAATGAAAAGAAAATGGTGTTTCTGAGCTTTGAACTCTGATGACCTTAGCCTTTAAACCTGATCAACAGTAATCTGGTTCAAAAGCGATGGTTTCTAAAGCTTTTACTGCTCTCTGCTGGTTCACCAAGACATGCACAGGACATAAAAACATAAAAATGGCGTAAAGCAACACTTTTTTTTGCATGTCTGTTATTAAGACAATTATTACAGTTTTGTTAATTAAGGAGTTAGTACGACTGTGTGTACAGTATGCTATGAACTAAAGTTGAAGTTAATCTTAATTTATTTTATGTTGTATGTTTTAAAGACAATTTTACCAAAGTTTTGTTATTTCATTGTGAAAAGTTTTATTAAGCACTTCTTGTGCACTGAATAGATTTAGAATGTCTGTATGTATCTGTTTGAAAAAGCAAAAGCAGTTGCCAAAATCACAAATAAAATGCCTAAATTTATGCGCATGGCTAATTTTGTTGAAATATTTCATAATCTTTATCACATCAACTTTATTACAAATATCAACCTGTTTGTCTCCTATATTAAAATTTAACTGTATTTCTATCCTTATGTTTTATAAAACAAAAAAACATGCCACTGCATGTGAAGTGATCCTATTTTTTTCTGGAATCTCAAAACACCTCCACAGCCTCGCCCAATAATCAATCAGGTTAAGCAAGAAATGTTGTTTTGAGAAAGAGAATTTACCCCAAAAACACTTTATACACAGTTTTTAGAAAAAGAGCCTGTTAATCCTGCTTGTTTACTTGTTTGTTTCAAGAGTATTTTATAAGTAATTGAAATAAATGTTTGATAGAATCACATTTAAAATAACAAGCTCACTTGGCGCAATTGAGCAATTTATTCTCATCATGCTCACATGAGAGATTTTTCTGTTAAATTATATATTCTTTTTTAAATAAAAAAAAAAAAACAATAATAATAATAATTACAAATTTTTTTATTTTTTTATTTTATTATTATTATTGCATTCAGTCATTTAGAAGTCCGGTGCTATTCTCAAAGGGTTCCAAACGTTAATTAAAATGACCCCTTTAAGTCTTTTTGTTAATTTTAAATTGTTCACATGTTATGCAAGTGTGAAACTACACAACCTTTGTAGAGTCTACATGGGGTAACTTCAGTTTACTCCCAGTCACACGTTGTTGTTTGAGGCACAAATATTTTGCTTTTTTTTGGCGGGTGGTGGTGGTTAAACATCAGGTGATGCCAAAAAATGCTGATCTTGAGTATTTAGTTTCAGTGAATGCAATATTTTCACACACAATAAAGACTACTGTTGGTAAAACTTAAATGTATTGTGCAGATTGTATACATTTCTCTTCAAAAAGCTGTTCATTAAAAATGTTGTGTAGGTAAATCTGACCACACCACACTACATTAGTTACGCCATTAAATACAATGTTACTTTTTCCATCAACTTGTAGAAAATATTACAAGAGACAAAGTGCTGCAGAACAAGTTTCGAATATCCGCACATTATTTAGTTCCTGCTTTCAAACTTGGAATTCTAAGAATAGAATGAAAATTACATGTTATACTCATCAACAGGAGATTGTTCTATACCTGCTACATTCAACAAGTGTGACACGCAGACGCCCCTCCACCAATAGCGTGTCTCGAATGGAGATATCCAGGTCACATGATGAAGCCAGCTGTGGCTGCACTTGGAAAGGAAAAAAGGGCTTGTATCTGTAAATGAAAAACACAAAAAACATACCATCTGTAATTTCATGAGCTCTAATGCTTTATCTTGCTTAGCACACAGAGTAAGAGGGCTTTTACTGAGTAAAGGTATACAGTAGGGGTCACTGTTGCCTAGATTATTGTTCATTCAAATACGTAACAGGATGTGCTCAAGGAAAAAGTGCCATGGTTGGATTGTTGGTTAGATGTAAACAGAAATTAAGAGTACTGTAATTAAGGGTACTTTCAGAATCTTATAGGAAATTTTATTAAAAGGCATCAAAACAATGCCTAACTATATGAGGTGCTCTACATCCCCAGCTGCTTAAAACGTAAGGTCTACGTCGTTACAGTTAGCAGCATCAATGACAACTTTCATCCTTGTCATTGAGATTTGTGCCCCCCCCTTTTCAAACACTCAACAAGAAAACTAAGGAAATAATAGACTCAGTCAAGACGATAATAATTACTTTATATTCAGCCGAGGTCTCAAAGTTACACGTCATTACTCAAAAAAATCCTTTGAATCCAGTACCCCTTGCCCACTATACTCAGTGCTGATGACCAATAAAAATGTGATTTAATAATTCCTGTAAATAGTCCTGTTGATATTAATTTCACGTAAGCAGGAGATTGCAGAAGGGCAGTGAGTGAATGTAATTGATTCACTTGCCAGAGGAAAAAGAAAAAAAAACTGATGCAAACAAACATGACACATTTAAACCAATAAACATACCCCACATGTAAACCCCCATTTGAATGGACCAAAAACAACCACAAAACTGATAATAGCGGTATTTGTTACATCACCAATAAGTGATAGAAATGTGTGTTACTATTGTAATTAGGGATGTAACGGTACACAAAGCTCACCCTCTGTAAATCATTCAGAAATCACTCTTTGCATGGATCACATGAACAGATAATTAATGGGTGTTCATAGAATTGACTTTATTTTGCTAAATCAAAGATCAAGACACGTCCATAAAAAAAAAATCACTTTTAATTAAAATAAACAATCGTAGCAAGGTGTACGTGAGCTTTTTCAGCAGCGCACAGATTAGCGAAAAAAGAGAGAGTTTTAAGGCAGGCAAAAGTCACGGGCACCTAGAGGAACAGATGCCTGAAGACAGCGCAGACGAACGCATGTGTTTCATATGTCGCCTTTTGCATAATAACATCTGATAAAACGGGAGACATTTTTGTTTACTGTTCTTTTTCATCTTTGTCGTTTTCTTCTGCAAAGCCAGCAAAACCTGCCGTCTTCCCAGGGCTGACCGTGTCCACCTCCCTGGCAGTGTGAAACAGGTGAAGTCCTGCCCTCCTCTAACTTTAGCACTCGCGGATTGGATATTTACACAAAGAAGCAGTTCATTGCTGATTGGATATTTGATATTGCGGACATGCGTTTCATTCCCCGACACCTGCCTTTTCACACATGAAACTAATAATAATAATACATACAGGAGTTATTCAAATGAGGAACCAAAAAAACACGGTTCAGAAGGGCGTACCGAACTGAGGAGGGCGTACTGAACGGTTTGGTTTAAAACAGAGTTTTGTGGCATCCCTAATTGTATTGTTGAGTTAACTAGTACTATTTGTTTGATGGTGGATGCTTTAACTTCCCTTCAAGTGGAGGATGAAGACAGTGAGCAGTAGCACAAGAGTTAGAAGCCAAGGCAGAGGTCGGAATGATGTGGAAACCAGCAAATCAGCAGATAAATGAATCAGAGACTTAAATTAAGTGTTGTTTTTATTAAATGTAGTTAAGAACACAACATTCTGAAATGTTTCCCTCTCCACATCATGAATAAACATCCCTCTTACTGCTGATTGGCTATAAGTGGGATCTTGTGGTCAGTACAAATCGTTTTTTTTTTTTTCAAGCTTAAATTGAAAAACAAATTTCAAATAAATGACGATTCCTGTTGTAAGACCCGGAGCTGAGGCTGTTTCATAGCATTCCTCAGAGGAGAGCACTTCTGAGCTATTTCTAGACTTCACTGCTAATAATAACCTGCAAGATTGGTCTGAAACAGGAAGAGTTTTCTCTTTCTCTCTCTCGCTCTCCAGAGACAAAGCCCTGTACATTACCCTTGTAAGATACTAAACATTACCATTAATGGGCTTTTCAGTCAAGTCCAGACACTTATTTAATGTGATGTTATGCATTGTCCACTGATCAAATGGTTGATAAAAAAATAATGTTGAAAATGTATGAAAATGATTAAGTTCTTTAAAAAAAAGGTTAAAAATGAGCCACATCTTTAAATCAAATAAGCTAACAAAAATACCAAGGAATGAACACATTTAGTCAGTTCTTGCTTTCTGTGGGGTTTGAATCCACGACCTTTGTGTTGCAATGGTCTACTCACTGAGCCACAGGAAAGCATTGAAACTACGATTAAGAGTATTTTATAAGCAAAAGGATTGCTCGACAAGGTAGAATTTATGGTTGCTATGGAGGGGTAAGTGACATCATATAAAGTTTCCCAAAACAATATGCCACGTTGGTTGCTATGGTAAACAATCTGGTTGCTATTGAAGGGTCAGTGACGTGGTATAATGTACCCTTTGTCAATACAAGTTACATAAACCAAAGCTCATATCGTTATCATTTACCAAAGCTGAGAAAAGTTTGTTGCTATGGTAAACAGTTTGGTTGTTAAGGAAAGGTCAGTGATGTCATTTTTTTGTAATTACTTTTATGTCATACAATTGACATAAATGGCCACATTTTATAAATACTAACATATAGACATATTAATACTTTTGCACAGTGGTAGGTATTTTTTGGACAGAGTGCTGTATTTCCCAAAATTCCTTTACTGGTACCAGATTGAAAAGATATAGCAACCTGAGGTAGACATTTCCGATGTTTTTGAACAGTTTGGTGGCTGTGGTTCATGGTGGAGGTGAGTTAAGAGGTCTAATAACAATGTCTTTTTCAAGCCAACCAAATGCTCTTAACTTCTCTAATGTACAGACTAATTAAGCAGGATTTAGCTGAGTCACTTGGACCGAAAACGATACCTGCTGTACTAACAAATTCTAGCCAAATGCAAGGCTCAGCGTTCAATAGAACGGGTCAATAGCAGAGATATTAATCTCGACATTTCTCTGGATTTGTCCCTTACCATCCTTGCTTCTCCACCTCTGTCATTTTATATCATCACATAAAACAAGCTTTACTTAAGGATAGAGCATGGAGGAAATTAATCACATCTTTTTAAACACATTTTAAAAGCTTACACACATAAATATTCCTTTAGTCTAAATATAAATCCAAGCCTAATTGAGAAGGCAGGGTTTTTCCTAATAAATACTTTCACATTACAAGTTCCAGAATTTGCTGGAGTCCTCAATACAGGGTGACTCATTTGGGCAGTTCATTGATTTGACTTACTGTTCAGATGCCTCAACAGATAGCAGCAGGAACAGGATCAGGGTATGGTGAATGATTCCTAAGGCACCCCTTCCTCCCTCTCCATTTCCCAGCTGCTTAATTGCAGGACATGACTTCAGTTTGTTCTAGAGCACACACAGGGCATGGAGCACAGCCCTATCGCTTACCAGCAACACCACTGCAGGAACACAGCCAGTTCAATGCATTAAATATGCAACACTTACCTCACAAGACTCATGGCATGCTTCATGCCTGCCATCTTAACTGGCTCGACAAAGAAAATTTGAAAATCAATATACCTATATGCACGATTAATCAAATATTTACCGTAATCCATAGACCAAAAGACTTAACATACTTTGGAATAGCTGCTGCTTTATTCTGCCAATCTCTTGCTTAATCAAAAGAGTTTTAAATATATTAAAATGACACCTGAAAAAACCAAAGTACCAAGTCAATGATTTTAACTGCAACATCAAACAGTCATCAATCTTTGCCAAGATATCCAAACTGGTCTGGTCAGGTTGCTATATCTTTTCAGACTTGTACCACAAAAGGAATTCTGGGAAGTTGTTGAGAATGCTGGGAAAATTTCCACTGACTTCAGAGTCAAACTTTGTAAAACTGTAACTCAAACTGAGAAGCACATGGAAAGTTTAAACTGATCACACTTGTGGAGCTTCTCAGTATTTACCATTATTCCTACATGTAACACCGACATAAAATGACCACTGAAAATAAAAAATGAAATTGTCCTCAAGATGAACCATCACAGAACAATGCAGGTCTGTTTATGCTCATCATAGAAACAAATTAAAAATTGTATTACATCACTGATGGCTCCCTAGCAACCACATTAGCTTTGGTAAACAATTCATGGGGTTGGTTAAAACAACTTTTAGTGACAAAAGGGAATGTTATATTACGTTAGTGACTCCTTCATAGTAACCAAAAATTCTACCTTGGCAACCATTCTATTTTGCTAATAAAAATACTTTTAAATTTCACTTTTTCGAGCCAATAACAAAGTTTTGCACAAAATTTAGCCATCTGGTTAATATTTTCATAGATTGAACATAAGATGAACTAAAATGTGCTGTTACACACGCCTGCAAAGAAGTACTACATAATAACAAGTACAGCTGTGTGATTTGACCTAAAATCAAAATCTCGATTCATTTTAGATTTTAGCTTGATCACGATTATTTTATTAAAATTATTATTTTTGCTTTCATCGTTCACTGAAAAGTTTTCAAAATGCTCACATATTACAAGTGAGAGATTTTAGAATGAAAGGTACATTACTTGAAATGATTAATTATTACTTGAGTATCTACTGAACATCAATAAATGAACAACTGAAAATAAAGCACGTATTGCCAGAAAATCATGGTTTTTGGTAAGAAATGCTAGTGACTCTTAGGGGATGAGTTGCTGCCAGATTAAAGCCTGCCCGTATTACGATCACTCCTCTAAATACATCATATTCTCCATAGCCAGGTCACTGAGGACAAAGCAGATCAGCTGTGCTCTTACTCATACAGGAAGACATGTATGACTTTGCCAATCGCATTGGAGGACCAGGAGCTTAATCATGCTTTTGAAAGTGAAAACTGTGAGAAGTTTCTTCTGTGTGGATGCAACAATTTCAGCACATTGGGGGATACACTGCAATTAATTACGCAATCAATGCATTACATGTATTTTCCCTCACACATTTGTGATCATCACTATTTATTTACCAACCAAACAAATACTAAGATTTAGAAGCATTCAAAGATTCAAATTACAAGAAAAACAGCAGTTACTTTGAATGTGATAACTTTTCCACTTTAACAAATATTCATAATTCTAATATTATAACTGTAAATTAAAAGGTTTAAATATTTTATACACCAAAAAATAAAAAGAACCTATTTTTAAGTGAACTAGCGATTATCAGTAATCACGTGAAAGAAAATATGGGCTTATCTCAACCCAGTTCTTAATATCCAGCTCTGTTACTGTTACGCAAGACAGAGAGAGTGGCACAGAGGGCATGCAAGCAGATGTGCGCATTAATGTCACTGAAACCTAGCTTGTTAAATTTAGATGTTCATGGAATGCAATCAAACAAAACTAATTGTTTTAACAAAAATACAAATATTTCATTATAAATACAGAGAGCATGAAAAAGGCTTGATCCAAATGTCATTTAGATACTACCTAGTTTTTACACCAGGTGGCCAAAACCACAGGAAGTGCTGATATTTCATAAAAACGTTCTTAAAAAATTTTCAAAAAAAAGGCAGTTACATAAATCTTACAGTTTTAAACATAACATCAAAAAAACTCCTACAACCCACATTTCATTGAAGCCTTAGAAAGAATCATCTTGCTATTTCTTACAGTTCTTATCTTTAATTGTGTGAAGCAAAATTTTTGAGAAAAATCCTTTGAAAGTCTCAGTGACTCAGAAAATGACAGTTGGTCCAGGTGTCACTGATTTGTTTAATTAGGTCAAGGTTCTCCATTGATATGGCATACTGTTCCAATTATAGTCTAATCCAAATATAACACATTAATGCCAGTGAAAACAAATAAACTTTGCTTCCTTTTATTATCTATGATATACCATTTTCTCACTTTAAATTCAAACACTACTGTCATTCTTTCTTAAAGATTCACAGTGCTTCGCTCATAGCTTGTGTGCATTGAACATTCATTTTACTTCACATCTTAAGAAGGAAGTCGGTGATTCAAGTCAGATGTTTAAGGATTAAGATTAGTTTGTGAACTGTAATTATTTATTTTGTGAATATACCAGTTTGCTAAAAAAAAGTGTGGTTTGAATTTTCTGCCAAAATAAAGTTCTCAGACTGCAATCTGTATAGGTCACACCAATGAATATTTCAAATGAGTGCCATACAAAAACATAGCACAATGACTGAAAAGATATTAAATGAAGATAGAAAGGTCAGTTTGAATGTGGGTTAGCAGTTTGTCATGAGACCCATGTTCCTGTTTTCTTTGAATGTGCGAGTTGACGCTTTCAAACAAATGCAGACAGTGGGTTTTAGTGGCACATAGCCTTTAAAAAGCCAAACACCATCGGCATCACACACGGATGGATGGATCAAACACTGTCTTCATCTTCTGAGTGCGTTTCTGTAATGCCTCTGAAGAAATGGACCATTAAATCTGCCCAGTCAGGAGAATTTGTCCCGAGCCTTGCTCAAGGGCACACAGTCGATAGGGGGCTTTGAGTGACTTGTACTGATCCTACCAACTGGGATTGGATTGCCACAGACTTAACAGGACAGATAGCCATTGGATCTCAGACGAGACTCAGACTGAGAGCAATGACAAAGTGACTTTACTTCAAGTAGAATAAGATCAAAGAATGCAATCAAGCACAGGATTTCAAGAGTTAAAATACAAGGGGGGTTTCTCTTGCTGTTATTTTTTTCTGTCTCCAAAGATGTTATGGCAAATTTAAGAGAAAAAAGAGCCCACCACAAAAATGAGAATGTGGATTCAGATCAACAAAATTTCAGAAGAGAGTGAGTTGGAGAATCACGGCAGCAGATTTTAAGATAATTTTTTTGGCCGTAGCCTAAATGTGTTTTTTTCTTAACGGAAAGGACAGTGGAGAGTGACCGGAAATTAGGAGAGGAGAGAATGGGGTGGGATGGGAAAGACAACGGGCTCGGGATTCAAACTCACGTCAGCCCTGTGCAACCGTACCTATGCGTCCTGCGCACTACCACTACACCACGCAGCAGATTTTGACTGAGGATTTGAAGATGAGATGTGTTCCTGCTAAATTTGTTCACACATGGTCAACATTCAATTTGAGCCAGGAATTTAAAACAGAGATCGGAAGTCATTACAAGTGATGAAAGTTGGTGTTACTGGTATGACCCAGAAACTAAGCAAGCTTTGAAGACTCCAAATTCTGTCAGACCAAAAAATCCTTGTCAGCACAACAAGTGAGGTCGATTGTGAAGACGTTGAATTGTCCATTAGGAATTTATTTTCCCTGGCTAGGAAACACCTGAAACTTTGGTGGTTCTTTTATCATGACAACGCCGGCCTACAAGTGACCCACTATTTGGTTAATTAACCAGCACTCCACAGAATATAAAAGAAGAAAAGATATTGTTCCCAAATGATTATTCAGGACACCATTCGAGAACTGGAGGTGTCATTAAACACCTATCAATAACAGCCGAATGCACCAACACACAGACATGACATCAACTGGTAGTAACTGGAGAGTGCAGAGACCACAGTGGATTAAACCTATGAGACTGCAAAAACACAACCTTATGCATACAAGACATGTACGCACATCCATCATCTACAGCATCATTTATAATTCATTTGCGAGGCCATAATTAGGGGTGATGGTGAGTAATAAACCTTGACAGTCTATTTTACAGCATCCAGAGAAAAGCAGTATGGAATTCAAATAACAAGCACT
The DNA here is from genome assembly GCA_007224835.1 of Danionella cerebrum. NCBI lineage: Eukaryota > Metazoa > Chordata > Actinopteri > Cypriniformes > Danionidae > Danionella > Danionella cerebrum. The sequence goes on from SRMA01025708.1 coordinate 83,980, forward strand.
CTTCTGACTCTTGGGTTTTAGCCATCTGTGACATGGAGCATTTCCAGGATGCACCAGAGATGACGTCATACTGCCTTTAGGGTTTTTAAGGACTCCCAGAGGTACAGCGCTCACAGTTGCTATACTTTAAACGTCTCGTTGTAAAAATAGAACAGATTTATATTGTTGTTTTTTTTCACAGAAAATGTGACTGTAGTATTGATTTTTGAGTGATCATTGCACAAAAGGCAGAACAGAGGAAGCATCACATGGGAGCCAACCTAAACATGGGACAGAGAACACCATTCACAGCCCTTGAAGTATCCAGTTTCAAAGAGGAAATGTATCTTGTTTGACTTCTACTATAAAAGTTTGATTCTACTTTGTCCTTTTAATGTAATATCTCTATTTCTTCAAACTTAATTTATGCAGTGCATCACTGAGAATCTGGCAACATGATATACACCATAGCCCAAGGGTTGTAATATAATAGGTAGTGATACTGTACTGTAATTTTTTTTTTTTAAGAGTATAATTTAATGAAAACTTCCAGTAAGAACATACCACCATATCCCATCTTTGAAACAAGACTTTTACATCTTTTACCAGAGCACAACTAGGATCTACACTGGGACTAATTGGTCCCTTGAACATTAAATGCCATTGACGATGGCTTTGCAGGAAAATATATAGACGTAAGCTGGTACAAAAGCACACACAAAACACTGTACATGTTCCCGGAGTTTTTACATATTGCCTTGGCATCAATCTCCCAATTTTCCCCCCACACCACTGACGTCTGCAACAGGTTGCCCTTGTGAAGCATAATAGTACCATATATGATGGAAAAATATTCATAATGCTTTAGTTTTTTTGGTTAATCTTTAAAACGGAACAGGAAGTAAATCACAAACCGGAAGCGACAAGCTCTTAAAAACAGCGCACAACAGAGACGCTCTGTCTATTTGTATTACACATAAATGTCAATATTATAAAGATGTGCTTTGTATTACACTTATTTTAATTAATAAAGTTGTGCTTTATTTTTAATTAATTTTAGTCAAGATCTGGTTCATTTCATGCGTAATAGCGTGCGTGATATTCACATCGCCGGAACACACGATGTGAAGGGTAGAAGCCGTTAGTGTATAACAGAACGGTAGCATCATGTAGCAAAACATGAGTTTGTTGTATGGCTTGTTGCCATGGGGTGACATGTACGTTCTGTGTGCCTGCACAGTGATTGTGCGCTGTGAGCGGTGAGCAGCAGCACAGTCAGGAACCATTCACTGCTAAAAATGCGCGATGAAGCGGTGTCTGAACTTTGCCAGTGTGACACCTCATAGACGATGACATTTGTCGGGATTTCCCGCGGGTCTCGTGATTACCGTGGGATTCCTGTGGGATGGGACAAACTTTTGTTGTTAATCTCGTGATCGGGATGGGACGGGAATAAAAATCAACAGGAGCGTGCAGAAGCGGGAACACCATTAATAGATTATAATTTTCTGTGTTACATGGAATAACACGGAAGTCCAAAGAGCACGTTTTTTCCGGGTCGGCAACAGAAGTGAACCCTTTAAAAGTGAAGCTGTGGCCGGCAACAAACAGAGAGAAACAGACCTTTCGTTAGGAGCTCAGTGGCAGACAAGTGATTGATTTCCTGCGATCACTTTAGCAACAGTTTAGCGGAGATTTCACTGTAAATATAATATTTATACTGTATATAATAATATAAGTAGCAGTAATAGGTTTATTATTGTAAGATTTAACTGTTTTACCGTGTTCTGCCCGTGATTCTTCTTCCGCATTCGCGCACATGCATCTTTTTTTCCTTATTTCCCCAAATTTTTTCGCCATTTTTGCCACACTAAACTGTTAGATTTCAGTGTCAAAACACTTGTAAATAGTGAAAGAAGATCATCGAGAGCCCCTGTGAGTTTTGTTAATTTTTCAATCGCAGTCATATGTAATAAAAGTTTTTATACACAGGGTTTATTCCAAACAATAATGTTTTTGAATTTATAGTGTAATTTTTGATATTAAATAAATTTACTTTATATAATATTGCTTTTACAACTGCTCATGCTCTTGATTCCAACAACATATTGCTTCATTAATTTATTTTTATCTTTTGCTATTTTTTGTATAGAGGATTTCTTTTTTGTATAACATAAGGATTTCTTTTGGACAAATCGAATATGATGTAATATATATATATATATATATATATTTCACTATGTTTCCAATATCGTTCAGCCCTAATATAAAGTGCTGCTTACACTTCATATATGTTGTGTTATACTTATAAACATCTGTACAGTATTGTCAAAAAATATGTGGTACTCATGTTTATAGATATTTTACAACACTACTACTGCCAAAAATTGTTGTAGCCAATTAGCAACAAAGAAAATGTGTTTTCATTATTAATACAACATCAACAATGACTCATATTGCTGTAATTGCTATTAGCCAGTAGCTTGTGCATGCATCCTAAAGAATTCTCTTTCCAGATATTTCTCTACATTATTCTGGTCTTTGATGATTCAGCAGATTCCACAATGATCATTGGCTCCATTTCAATGAAATGTGTTTGAGCAGCATCATTGTCATTTTGGTGTAGGAGTGGGATTGTTTTAGTCAATTCTTATATAAACATTGGGTGAGAGATATCACCTACCCTGCCTTTAGGGGGTCTAACATTGACTGTATATAACACGGACAATGTGTCAATGATGTCACCCAAATGTTTCTGATGAATGGCCTTCCAACCTCTGACTGGTTGTTACTAATCATTATCTTGGTAGTATGTCACTTCAGAATAATCTAAAATGGGCAAAGGTAGCAACTGGTTTCAACTGTTTATATACGATGGCTCTTGCTTAAAAAAACCCCCTTCATTTAGCAGAAATGTAAGGCTTAATATAACCAAACAAATGGGCACATAATATTCAGAGTTCTCATGAAGATTAACTCAAGCAATAAACATTGAAAAACATTATGCAGCCTGTGGTGAAAAATGTTTTTAGCACAATCAGAGAGGCCCCAGCTTGCATCCATTCAGACAGCAGCAGCACTTCTTACCACGCCACCATGGTGCACGTGTCTTTAGTATATACTATGGTATAGTGTAGATAGGCATGGCACAAAGAAAAAAAATGGACAAGAAACCTAATTTGATTGGTTAAAGAACCTGTTTCTGGAGGCCTTTGTTGAAAATGATATCTACAGTTTGTGACTAAATGATTGCACATAGCTAGGGGTGTAACGGTACGCTAAAATCGTATTCGGTTCGGTACAGTGTCTTGGAGAGTTCGGTTCGGTTCATTCGGTTCGGTACAAAAAATAAGAACTTACATATTCTTTATTTTGAAAAGCTGCCAATACACAATAGAATTCTTGCATAAAATATATAAAAGTGACACATTTGGGCGATATTTTAAATAAAAAATTAAATACTGCAACTAGTTAGGGCCTGAAAACTTTTAATGCTAGCAAAAGCTTCAGCTTATATGTTAACAAAACTAACTATTCAAGTTTTAAGCTAAAAAGATTAACCTATCCACATTTTCTGAAGAGAGCACAGATCTGGTTGCAGTGACATTATCTCCAGCAGTAGAAAATGTTAGATGTGTTGCCTGCCCGATCTCCGTGGATCAATGTCGGCATACAACTTTAAATTTATCCACTCGTCTATCCCCGTTATGTATTTTAACAGAGAAGCCAAAGTGTTCCCAAACAGGAGACCATAGTGAGGTGGGAGGGTCTTCAAGCTCTGGCTTCTCTTTCGCTGTTGCCATTTTCTTAGCCGTGCAGCTCTACTGTGCGTCACTCAATAGCGTCCGTGCGGAAACTCGCCTAGGAACAATGTTCCGCTGCGCTTAATATCGCGCTAATAATAAATTTATATTATTTAATTTAAAAATATATACCGAAACGGTACGCAAGTGTACCGAACCGAACAGGCCGCACCGAAACGGTTCAATACATCCCCGTGAACCATTACACCCCTACACATAGCATATTAAACCAAGACCTAACACAGAGTATACTATTTAATGATTAAATGAATAAAGCAATACTATTCTATGGCAATGTCAGTCATTTCCTGGGAAAACAGAAGTGCCTCCCACCTGGCTTGAAACCACCTTTTCTCAGTGTCTAAACGTTTTTAAGGAGGAGGTGGCCAACAGCGACTGACTTTTTCAACTAACCTGATAAAGCCCCAAAATCATGTAACTGTAGGTGACCATAAGTATCCGCTCATTACGGATTAATCTGTGCATCACTGGTCATTGGAAGATGACATCTGCTCTGACTGCTGATGAATAATGAAGCAGACGCCCTCTTGCTACTCTGTAGTGAGTCACCGTTGCATTGTGGGGAATGTGGTGTAGGTGCATTCAAAACACCAGCGGCCGGAGGCGTCCATCAAGCCAGTTTCAGTAGTAATTAACCATCCTCCTGGGTGCCATTCATTCAAAACCCATGGGCCTTTACTTTGACATATGTGATTTGGACCAATAATGTCTACCCTCATCCAAAGCACCTTACAAAGGGAGACTTCTGAAGCAGAGGTTGGGTGGGTGGCACATGATTCAGTGCACTTACTCATCACAAATGTGTGCTCATTATAATCAGCCAAATTTTCACACTAGGATGGCTTATTCTGATTTTCTAGAAATTTTGAAAAAATTTCGATCAGCTGGTCTATCTCTACAATTCTGTTTCTCCGTTTCATATGCACTGGCTGTTGAATTTTATAAAGCTTTTAACTGCACTAAGCTCAACCAAAAACCTTTCTCGTCCTGTTCTTCAAAACCCCTCATCTATGACTTTTCTATCCCACACAGGCACGATCATACTGCTGACTCTTGTGTACTGCCTGCTTGTTTTGTCCCAGGGCATCCTGTGTACTATTTTAAAAAAAGTTTCCCACTCACACATGCTCAAAAGAGAAAGTATCACCTCCCACATGACAAACTAAACAGTGAGTACTTTTCATCTTAGCCCTAAAGTAAACCCTGAGGCTGTAAAACATGACTGCAGCATGAATTCTTTTCTCATTTATGCACTCAAACTTGAGAAGTGAAATAAAGTTTATATGATTTATGGAAAGTGTGCAACAACCTTGTCCTTTTATCGATTTCAATACCATTCGCAATAATTTCTAGTACTCAAAATTGGTCTGCAATTCAGTTCCAATGTTAAGTGTTTCTTCTATTTGCATCTTCTATAAAGAGTGGAGTCATGGGAGTCTCAAAACAACTCTCAGATGAGCTGAAAACAATGCTTGTTGGATATCATGGTGTAGGGGAAGGATACAGAAAGCTACCAAAATATTTAAGCTCTCAGTTTCAACTGTGTGGAGCATTGTGCAGAATTGGAAGACCAGAAGCACAGTTCTAGCTAAGGCCAAAGTGGCAGACCAAGAAAAATCTTAGATAAGTATAAAACAGTCACAGTCAACCCACAGACCAGCGCTTTGCATAATTGTTTTTAAATACTTTTTGCACATTATTCCATAAATCATATTAACGTTATTTCACTTCTCATACATCACTGTGTTTGTCTCCCATCAGAGACATTTAACTGAAATTTCCTATCCAAGCTGCCAATGATTTAAAAAATTTTGAAACAAAAATGCCAACACTTCCCTAATGAAGCATCTCGATTAATCTCTCATATAATTGACAAGCGTGCTTCTCTTTCCTAAAGCGCTCACAATAGACACAGTAAGTTTGTTTTGTGATGACTAAAACTCTTTTGTTGTGCAGAGTCCTTTATGGTGTTTAAGTGCTGGCACTGCATCAATGTCAGCCTGCTGAATCCAGAGAAAAAGAGATTAATGTTCTGCAAAGTCTCTGTGGCTGCACTCACCCTTAACATGAGATTGAATCTCAAGTGCATCATCCCTGATAAAAGTTGAAGTCGAGTCTTTAAAATGTTGAGATTCTGGATGAGGCTTCTTCTAAAGAAGACTAGCCTCTAAGTACTACTGCTCGTGCTATTGTATTAAAACCCTACAAATCAATAGGCCATCATGACATTTAACAAAGAGTGCATGCTGATTAATTGACCCAAGGACCAACCCTGCAGCATGGGGTCAAAGTTCAAATGTTATCCAAACTGATGAAGATTAAGACAATCATTCCAGCGCTCTGTGTAACTCTGATGTACGCTTTAATGCAGTGTGTCAAGAACAAAAAAAAAAACAAAACAAAGTGAATAGGGAGTCAAAAATCGGATTGCTCATCAGAGCATTTTGCGTGTGTGCTGATTTAACAGGACAGCAGTTCATCTAAAGTATCTACAACAGCTGAGAAATCCAATGAAGCCACACACACTTGCTGAGACAACTTAATGATTATTGGCAACCAAATGTTTTAGCTGTGCCAAGTAATGCTGAGTAATAGAGAGCAGTGAGGTGTAGGTGGATGAATACTGCAAGCGATCGATCCACAGCCTGATTGAATGACTTCGTAAGTCACAGACCTTTTACTTTTACTAAATAAGCAAAACAACCTCCACTTTTGTTGAACTTACAATCCAAAATGTGCTTAATCATTTGACATCTATGATAGAAATGAAATGCTAAATACTGTAAAATCTGCAGTTTATGATGAAAACTAGCTCCACCTCTACCTGCTGCGGGATTACTTGCCATAAAATAACATTTTTGAACGAGTTTTCACTTGTAATATTAGTAATGTAAATAATGCAAGTATGTATAAATACTTTTGTGTATATGTATGTATAAATGCATTTGTAAAAAAAATAAATAAATAAAAATAAAAAACACCATCGCCAATTTCACAAATTTGCTCTTCAAAAACAAAATTAGACCCTGACTTAGGGCTGGGCGATATATCGATATTAAACATATATCGATATATTTTTAAACGAGAGATGAAATTTGACCATATCGCATATATCGATATAGGCTGCGTAGTTCAAACTGCGCTGTGAGCCTTGCTCCAGCAAACTGCCTTAACCTGGAGAACTCAGCACTACTTCGCGCGCCCCTGGCCACGCCCCTCCTCTTTCAGGCACAGAGAGGGGAGGGGCTGGACTCTGGAGCAGACAATCCGCCGGCACTCTTCAACAAACATGGAGGAAGCAACAGCATCTGCTGAGCATGCGGAGAAATTAGTTGGTAAACAAAAAAGTAGCGGCTCAGTAATATGGAGATGGTTCGGATTCAAAGTTTCTGATGAGAAACAAATCTGCCGCTTGGCTCTCCTTGATGTGGCTCACATACATGTTTTTACTGACAATTAAAAATTAAAGAGCCGCTCGGTGGCCTAATTCCACATTTTCATAGCGACTTTGCACAGGAAATAGGAAAGATATAGTGCCATCCAACATTTTTTTTTTCAACGTGTTCATTTATTTATTCTCTGTCATTGTCTTCTTCTTTCCTGTTTCCCCATGTGGCACAGAGTGCACTTGAGTACCCCAAACAACATCTTCAGGCAGGGAGTGTCATTACACCAATATTTCCTCAACCCATCCAAATATTCCTCAATTCTGATTCCTGTGAAGAGGAGACCTTAAACTTCCAGTAAAAACTCAGTGTTTTGCACTGTGAGGAAAAGTCAGTTTTATTTCCTCTAGCAAAATAAGAGGCTGAAGTCATGTCTCAAGTCATTGAACCCAACCCCAACTGGAATGATAAACTACATTTCACGCTATAATCCAACCACAATACCACCAATCATGCAGTTCAGTCATTGGGCAACAAGGGAAAAAATTGTCTAATATTAATACAACAGAGCTACTTTTAGACCCTTTTAACTTGTTGCTGTGGGCTACTAAAACCACATTAGAGAGCATTTTGAACCTGTAATAGGAAGTATTAGTTAACCATGAAGTCATTTGTGCCAATACCAAGCTTGGTGGTGGAATCATCGTGCTGTGGAGATGTTGGAAAAGATGAATGTGACAATGTAGATTCAGGGTGTAAATCGAATCAAGAGCATCTTTGACTTCAGATTGGATGATGGTTCAGCTATCATCAGGACACACAGCCTCACAGAAGTAGGTTCAAGACAGCTCTGTGAATGCCCTTGAGTGGCCCAGCCTTTGCTCGCAGTGCTACAAAGAACAATGGGCGAAGATAGGTGTGCAAAGCTTGTGGCTTCATATACAAAAGCTTTCCAGCCAAGGGGCTTCCACAAAGTTTTGAGCAAAGAAAGTGAAAACATATGTTAGTGTTATTATGAACCAAATGTCAGGTTAATTATATGGAATGTGTAATACTGTCCACAGCTGATTGTCTAGTATACATAGAATTGGTAAATTTGCCATCTCCAACCAAACAAAGGAATGTTGCAGAATAGCTTCATGTGGTACAAATTATTAGACTATTGAGATCAACTTGAGCCAAGAGAGGGCACAGCTGAATTCAAATAGTGGCAAAAAGTTGGTGAAGCAAAGGATTACCTTATCTTGTAGTTTGGTAAGGTGTGTTTCTTCTTGACAACTCTCTTGAGCTGGTTCACTATGATGGAGGTGAGCTGAGGAAGAGGACGACCCTCAAACTGAGACTTCACCTCGAAGTCTATGAGCGGGTCCTCCAGGAAGGAGAAGGACCAGTGCGTGAAAGGCATGCGGGTGAACTGCAGCTTCAGGCGCCCCATCACCCGGGTCATCTTGACGAACAGATAAGCCGATTTACCGAACACCAAATCCACATCGATGGCCAGATGAAAGCCTCCGTTGTATTCCAAGTCCACCTCGAAGTTGAGTTCCTCTGGCATGTTGTCCTCGTTGACAGCCACGGGCTTCATGAGTCTGGCGCTTTTGAAGACGGGCACCGAGTTTCCCAGCGAGACATCCCTCAAACTGAGCCCCTCCAGAAGGCGCCCGGCTGTCTTAGTCAGGAGGAGCTCCTCAAACTCTACCTTGATCTTTTTTGTTATCCAGTGCCTGACAACTGGAGTGTCGCGAAGCTCGCGGAAGAGAAACAGGATTATAGCATTGAGAAAGTCGCATGTCTCGGCTCTTGAGGAGTGCAGAGGGTCGCCCTGGGAAGGCGGTGGAGAGGACGGCTGCTGTTTGGGGCTGCCGCCGGGGACGGAGGGTTCTTGCTGCTTGAGAGAAGCGGCCTCCGGTTGTTTGGAAAGAGATGTGGTGTCTGGTTGTTGCTGTGTTGAATCGGCTGTTTGGTTGCTAAAGTAATCCTTGAGTGCGGGATCAGGAAGTACTTTGACATATTGCACTGTTCTGGCGACAGGCTCCGGGCTCCTCCGGTACAATAGTAAGAGCTGCAGGAGGAGCGTGACGATAGCCCCAGAGAAGGCAGATATTAATATCAAGTATATCATTTTCGTATCCCCCGCTGCGGTGCGCGGGTTAAACGGCGTTCATGTCTTGCTGTCAGTCCGATTAAACAAAAGCGAGTTCCACCTGGTCGCTCACAAAGCTGCCATATCATCAGCTCCGTTCCTGAGCTTCAGTTGCTTGCGCTGATTGGTGGTACGTAAGATTGCGTCATCACGTTGGGTGTCTAGCGTCAAAACGGCACTCGGCGTTTACGTCGAGAGGCTTTGATCACGACACGAAATATTATATAAATTTAAAAATCCAACGTGACATGATTTTTAAACTAAAAACTAATACATCTGTCTGGTGGTGACAACAAGGCATCAATTGAAAAATCTAATAAATCAAGTATCTCAGCATAATGTAACACTAGCGTGTGGCTGGCTGAGTGAAAAAAGCGCCGCAGTCGCCCCCCTGTGGACGGCTGCAGAATGATTTTAACACCCCCCCCCCCAGTTGTCATGTTGTGAGAAAGATCATGTACGTCTCCATCAAATTCATAGAAGTTGTTCAATTAACAATTCTTGACATACCAAGACATTCCCAGCTAGATAGCTGAAAGTGAATAAAGTAATAAAAAATGTAGTTTTATATACATTTATAAAAACTATATTCTTATATAGTTTTATATAATTGTAATAAGTGCTTACACCATATATGTGTCCATTTTTTTTAAAAGCTAAATAAAGTAAAATAATTCCAAAGCTTAACCAGGAAGCGGCCTCTGAATGTTTGTCAATATCAATACATATATGAAATCACTGAGCCTGCAGCCATTTACTTGATTAAAACAAATTAATCCCATCTAGCCTGGCACAGCAGCAATATTTTCTCACAAATCCTATTTGCTCTTGAAAAATCATGTTTCACTGGTTTAGGGTAGTAGTTATTTCAATACAAAGATGCACATTACAATGTTTGATTACAAAAAGCATGATTGAACCAAATTCTTTCAGATTTAAAATCAGTCAGTCAGACAGTCCAAAGACTTTTCTACATCTCGATTGCTTTAGCCTCGTTTGGCAATCCTGTTGAGAGATCAAAGGGATCGATTGTTTTAGCCTGGCGAATGGGGCAGCTCTGTGCTTGACAGTTGTTGCTTACTGCATCTCTATTTTAGTAAAGCATTTAAAGTAATGGCTCAGCCTCCACCTAAACCGTGGGAAAGGCGAATCCCTGGAACTATAACAGCACCGTTAAACTATCGGTTTGTTTTCCTTTTTTACTATGTCCAGTATATTTATGTAGGACGTTAGCATAACAGCTAACGTTAGCAAACTGTTAACGAGCTAATAAAACTCAACATGTAAGACGGTTTCTTCACGTTAACAAAATAAACACGTTTCGACATAGGTTAGGGGTTTTTGAGAACACAAAACAGGTTCTGGTAAATTTAACCATTTTACTTGAGTTGTGTGTAAAAAGTTACGTAACTTAAACAAAATGTTGTGAGTGAGGTTCAAAGTTCACTGTGTTTTTCTTTATAGTCGAACCCAAGTCATGTAAATTTCCCACACAACAGTAAAATATCCTGTTCTAATCTAGTTTACTTCAGCCAAATATAACAATGTTTCTGGATTATGTATCAGTTTACTCAAAAATACAAATTAAGTCACTTTCTATACGGTTAACTAACGTTACTAGACTGCAGACAAGGGGTTTAAACACATGATTTATTCCTAAACTATGTACTGAGACAGGAGTTTGCCATGTTGATTGTGTTGGTTTTAGTTTTTAACTAAAGTAGATCCAAACCAGCTAAGATGAATAGTGTGTTTCATGAAGCGAACCAGCGGACGGCTGCTGCCCTTCAGTGCTAGATTTGGCTACTTCAAGTATTAATATTATTAACATCCTAAACATGGTTTTCTTGTCTCCCTTTTTTTTTCCCCCTTAGCTCTGCTGACTTTGGATCGGCATCACTCAGTGGGCCATCAGCATCTGGTCCACCAGTTCTAACACGTGTAGCACCACCCATCCCTCCAAGACCTGTCCAACAGTCTTATCGCCCAACATACAATTCGTTTCCCTCCACATACAGCCCATATGGCAACTCCATTTATAGTGGCTATAGTCCCTACAGCTACAACGGTTATGGAGTTGGTGGAGGCCTTGGTTATAACCGTTACAATCTAACAGATGACATCCCACCCAGTCGATTTGTCCAGCAGGCTGAGGAGAGCAGTCGTGGAGCATTTCAGTCCATTGAGAGCATCGTCCATGCCTTTTCATCTGTTAGCATGATGATGGACGCTACTTTTTCCGCTGTCTATAACAGCTTTCGCGCTGTTCTGGATGTGGCCAATCACTTTTCTCGTTTGCGCATACATTTCACTAAAGTGCTATCTGCATTTGCACTTGTGAGGACTCTTCGATATTTGTATATCCGACTGCAGAGGCTTCTGGGACTGCGCCAGGATTCAGAGGTGGATGATTTGTGGGCAGAAAGTGCAGCCACATCTGTGGTGTCTGCCTCGGGAGCAACAAGAGCTGGGGTTGATGAACCTGGAGTGAATTCTGTCAAATCATGGCCCATTTTCCTGTTTTTTGCTGTTGTTCTTGGGGGGCCGTATTTGATCTGGAGACTTTTGAGGTCAGCAGAGGGTCCTGAGGAAAATAGTGAGATTTTTTTGCTTCCTATTTGTTATAACTTTTTATCAGATTGAAAAATGGAGTATATTGAGTTTGCCAGCTGAGAAATTGTAAACAATATGTCTGGGTTCTGTTTTGTAGACACTAACTGGGCAAGTGGTGAGGATGACCATGTGGTAGCACGAGCAGAGTATGATTTCACAGCTGCATCTGAGGAGGAAATCTCTGTACAGGCTGGAGATATGCTTAATCTTGCCCCTAAAGGTAAAGGACATGAAATTTAGACAACTGTGCAGCCCAATTCTTTCTCCAACAAAAAAAAAAGCCATAAAAATATCACTTTTAATTCAACTTTAATTTTTCTGGTTCAACGTCCCAAAATGCATACATCCAATGCCTAAATTTGGAAAGAAGATGTTATTGTCAATATTCATTTCTTTAACACTCCTCATAATATTCTCTTTTGCCTGTTCATGGCGGTTCTCTTAACTTCCGACTTAATCTCTGACCTATTTTGATGCATTGTGTCACTGATTTTCAGAACCCACATGAGTCAAACTTACCCAATCAACTTACTTCCTCTCAGTATTAACAAGGATTATTTCTTTGGTTGTGTGTCTCGGGATTAAAACCCATTAATTCATCCAACAGTGTGATTATTACTTACTCATTGATGTATTTTGTCTGATACATAATCAAGACTTTCTTGCTCCTTGGTTTCAGAACAACAGCCCAGGGTACGCGGCTGGCTTTTAGCCAGTGTGGATGGCCAGACCACTGGTTTTGTTCCAGCTAACTACGTCAAAGTGTTGGGTCGGAGGAGAGGCCGAAAGCATGCAGAATTAGAGCGGTTGGGACAAGCCCAGCAGGCTGCACAGAACCTTCCTGTACCTCAGATTGCACTGGCTACAGCTTCTGTTCCTAACTCCAATGTTGCGGTCACAAGCATGTCAAACCGAGAGGAGCTGCTGGAGTCTGTGTATGGGGAAACAATGAGCCTGGGACTGGAATTACAGCCTGCAGCAAGCAGGGATGCTGTTGTTATACAGGCTGAAAAGATAGACTTGTGATTAATCAAAGGGAGTGTGGGGGGCTGGGGGTATCTGTCTGGAAAACCATGTTCTTCATTTGAGGTTTAGGGTCAACTGTTATTTGGTCCAGGTGTTAAAAGTGGAGTAACTGAAAGCGTGGGTAGTTGTCATTATACTTTGTCATACTATTTATAGTACAAATTTTGGTTCATTTTATTATGCTGTTGGACCTCAATAGAGTTTTATTTCTTCCATAAAGCACTTGTGTTGACAATTTAATAATTAGCTAAAATGGATATGGTTTGTTTTGATGTGATCACACCACACACAATCACAATTGTTATCATTAATATTACTGCATAGAGAGTTTTTCTGCAACTGCAACAATGCTTGGTTACTCAACAAAGTGTTGTATTTCATCATGGGTAAATACTCTGATCCCAATCTGAGAGTTTCAGAATGTTTTCCAGCAATATTATTTAATATTTTCTTTTAAGATCTGCCGAATCAAAAATGATCTTTCTGTTTGTTTATTTGTACTTAAGAGACAATGTGCAGTCCATGTAGATTACATAATAAATAATTATGCCGTTTAATGTTCTCAAAGAACTAGTTGTTTTCAATGGTAATAAACTTGTCCACTTACTCAGATGGCCACAAGTGTAAATAAAGCACGCTGGCTTACAGGCTGCATTTGTGGAAAAGTGGGGCTACTCTCAGAAGCTCAGAGAACCTTTCAGCGAGTCTCAAATTTGAGTCTTCTCTGTGATCAGAGCAATCAGAACAGCTCACAGCAATATTTGATTAATTTAATTCAAATCTCTATCAAATGTTTATCTATGGATCCTGAATTTACATGGTAACATTTTCAGAAATAACTCTGAAAGTGCCAACATCTGAAGGCATTGTTTAAAACTGCATACTGTGTAATCCGAAAATTATTTATTTAAAACATTGTCAATTGTAAAAAAAAAAAAAAAAAATCGATTAGGAGGCGTATCCTTCCAAACTGTTTATATTTGTCCAATAAATCCTTTCGGTAGGAGTCGTTCAGTTTTAACTATAGTAACCTTGGCAACGCATTCAAAAGTTTGCTAGTGAGATTAAAAGAAATCAGTTGTGATTCATATAGTTTGTCTGAGGATTTTTCACGAATATCATCAGAACTTCATATTCTGATCTGGAAAGTTTATAAACATTTTTAAACATTATTCTGCGAAAAACCGTTTCAGTAGACAGTTTTAAAGTGTTTTATATCCATTAAAAAGAGGGTTTTTATTTAAAAAAAACAGTACTTTTAGTAATAAATAAAACAATACATAGAATTTAGTTTTGTATAGCGATTTTAAACCAACTCGTTAAAATACACAAATGAGGTAGCTGCTATGTCGCCTAGCAACAGGGACGCACCTGGTGCACTGCGGCACCGGAAATGGAGCTTACAGAGGCAGAGCAGAGGTTGTACGGCAAATCCTCTGTCACTGGTTACTTTCAATCGTTTTAGTCACTTCTCCTAATCAGGTTCGGGTCAATAAGCACTGACTTCCGAGCCAATCGTAGTAGACAAGTGGGCAGACAGCCGAGGGAGGAGGTGCTTGACAGAGAACACTGCGGCGAGCGAGAACAGCAGCAGCAGCAGCATCATGGCACACCTCGCATATCTGGCATCGTAGAGATGGGAAACTAGCGGACTGTGTGATCACGTCCCTCCAGGCGGCAGTTCGCAACGTTATTTGCACATATATGTTGCATGTGGTGCTGTGTGGATGTGGCCTTTACTGGTGTACCAAGATGAAATCAAAGTAAGCCGTCCAGCATCTCTGTTGTGTTCCTGATCCTCTCCAGCCCGGTGCTGGAAGCGCCGCTCAACTGGAATGAGAGAAGAGCATAAACTGCGAACACATCTGGAACAAAAGGGTAAACTGTCGTAAGCTTAGCATTTCACAGAAGAAAGTGAGTGATCTGATATTTCTTAAACATGAAAATTGATAAAGATATCTCCTTAAGATTCTACATCATGTATTAACAAATTTGTTTTTGTTTTGTTTTTTCTTCCAACCATTTTGTTGAATTTTAGGCCCTTCGTCTTTTTTATTCGTATTATGTTAAAAACGTAAACTATTCGGTTCCTATTCCACAGTTGTCCAATAGATGTCTCTATTGTTAAACGCATTGTTTTGTTCTTCACAAACTAGCTTCGTTTTCTTAAATTTCTCCACAGAAATGAATCGCCTTTGTTCTGTTAATAATAACTTTCCCTATGACAACAACCTGCTGGTGCTGGACATAGTGTTGAGCTCACTGTGGGCATCGCCTCAGCCAATCAACTGGGATAATGTTGCCAAGTTAGTTCCTGGTTTCACACCTAAAGAGGTAAAAGACACCCGATGAATCACACACTACTAAGTCACTACAGCACTTACAACCTCCTACTTGAATTACCAAATTCCTGCTGTAGAACTGATTTCCATTTCCTCTACCGTACCTGGAACAGTGTCATAAGGGGCTGACCAAACCTCCAACTCCATTTGGAGAAATGTTGCCCCAAACCTCATATCTTAAGCTCATTATTAAATCGCTCTCCTGCCATTCGACGAACAAACTGCCTTCTGCCTACAATTACAGCCAAATATTTAAAATCTTTTTTTCTGCACCTCATTTTCTAAGTTTTGTACATGCTTCAGTGGCTTGAGTTGTACCCACATCAAAGTTAAGGATTTTGGCGGCAACTCTTTCATACAGACCACTTTTTAGCCACACCTCTGCTTAGGTAGCATTGTTTTCTGCCAGTTCTGAGCTGATTGCACTGCTTGATGTATCCTGCATCTGTTTCCTTGGCTGACCACTGCTCCTATGATACTTCGTGTTCTCCACATCTTTGTGCTTCTTGAAAAAAGCTCGAACAGCACATCTTGAAACCCCAGTCTGTTTTGAAATCTGTGTCTAGGAGAGACCTTGTTGATGCAGTATATAATTACCTTGAGTGTTGTTGCTGTGACATTTAGACATTTCTGTTGTTCACTCACTCTGCACACTGCTATTCATTTGTAATTGTTATATTTCTGAAAGTAACCTTTTACAGCATTTGGACGACATCCATCAATCTTTAAAGATTCAGAAGAATCTCATCAAGTGTTTGAACATCTTTATTTTTCAGTGTGCACGGAGGTTTGAGGAGCTGAAGTCTACAGGCAGTTTCCCTCATCTTGATGAGCAATGTAACCCTCTAACTGGAGCAGTAAGCTCTCCATCAGAGTCCTTTCCCAACTACATCAAATCCAATTTACTGGATGTGAACACAGATGCAGGGGAACCACAGACCAACAAGGTCCCGCTGTCAATGTCAGGTGACTAAATATGAGATTAGTTTTAACAGCTCATACATTGTTATATTCAAATAAAATGCAAATATTGAGAAATACCCACAGGTGTTCGGGTTTTTCACATTATGGAATTCCACAATCTGCCTTAAATAGCATTAAAATAGCATTAAATCTGATTTTCAAAAGTGGTAAAAACATGTTTTGACCTCACTTTCGTGTGAATAACACCAAGAAACTGTCGATATAGGGCTTATCAATACAAGTGTATTTCCTTCTAGCACCTATTTGTGAAATAGATTATCTTCAACAAAAAAAGAAGACCATGGAAGCAACATTAGAGCAGAATTAACAGAAACGAAGGATTTATTTAACTTAAACATGTAGACAAGATGCACATGTGGCTCTGTACAAGAGAAAGACAATGAAGATGTATTTAAAAGCATATGGCAAATTGTTGAAAGCTATTTCTAAAAATATAAAGCTATTTATCTTCTAAGTGTCGTTTACTAACAAGCCTTCTGTAACATTCATTACTTAATTAATAACATTAATTAATTTACTTAAGTGAGGGTGAAGGCAAAGTTTGCCAGTTTGAGGAAGAAATGACAAAACCATAAAGTACTAATGGATACCTAGGAGACAAGTGATTATCTAAATATAGTTGTATTTACATGTACATTAGCTACTTTTTATATTATACTTATATGTGGTAAATAGGCAAGAAAATTGTTTTTTGGCTTAGATATAAATTTACATTTAAGTTGTCTGAATATTTCAAACAGTTTTTACAAGTAAATACAGATTTTCTTTAATTTGTCTTTGCAGAAAGGTTACATCCATAAGATCCATGCTTTACCTTTCAATTATTTTTAATGTTTTGGTTTTGGGGGCTTTATTTCATTTAAAACTAGGACGTATTTCTGACCGTTAATCCCGGTCAAAGGTATCCGTATAGATATATATATAAAAAAAACAGATAGATTTAAAACATATTAAAACCTGCAGATACATTGTAAAAATAATGATTTGGTTTTGAAGAAATAAAAAATGTCCAGGGCAAATTTAGATCTGGGTCTATCCTTATAATTGAAATTTTTAATTTCAGAAACCTGTGTTACTGTAATATTAATCATAACCCATTACAGAAGATTCTGGAAGCAAGATTTAAGATGATCCAACCGAAAACACGGCTTTATTTAAATTTAAACACTAAATATGCTAGCAGATAAAATGTAATGAGGAAAGAGGCAGACAAGCTGTAAGCTGTGTGTCTCTCTGGGTCTCCGGAGGAAAAAAGAGCTTAGTTATGCTGCCTTATTCAAGAAACTTCCTGTTGTGATGTAACTTCCTGTTATATCCTCTACAATAAGATTCTATGTATTTGATAAATGCATCTTGATATCATTTCATTCATGTTTTTTTTTTCCAATTAAATTGCTGACAAAAACAGGAGCCTCTGCTGATAGTGAATGTGCAGATCCATCAAAGACGATTGAGAGAATAGAGGAGAGTAAAAGGTAAGGATGATTAATGCCAATCATTCATCCTCTGCCAACAATATACGAATTAAATCTTGCTTATATCCTTTCGCGCAGCCCAAACATGGTGATTCATGTTTGTGATGAGGCCAAAAACTTGAAGCAGGACTTTGTCTGTCCAAGGAACCTTCTAGTAAAAGAAATGCGCTATTTTGAAGAATATCTCTCTGTGGATCCACAACGCTGGGATGAAGTGGATATTTCTGTCCACTGCGATGTGCAGATCTTCGACTGGCTCATGAATTATGTCAAGAGTCACAACCATGACGAGTTACACGGCAAACAGGTGGAGAAACCGAAACTGGGTAACTGTCTCTGGAAACGCTTTCTGTAGTTTTGTGTTCTGTTGCGTTTATTTCTTTCTGTAAGCAAAGATTCATCAGAGCTGTTGTGTGATGTGTTTTCTGACCGGGCTGAATGGTCTTTGTAAGTGGTTGTAAATGGTGTGAGGTTGACGTTTCGCTATGTGTGATGTTGTCCGTTATGTTGTGTGGTGTTTGGTTGCAGAGCACAGCAATGTCATCTCAATCCTGATCTCCTCCGAGTTCTTGAAGATGGACACTTTAGTAAGTGTTGTGAAGGGTGACAGCGTTTATAGCTAGTGTGCTCTCAGCTGAGTGCCCTTAGGGTTAAGTACTAAATGAAAAGCATGGTGGCTGTTTCATTGCTTCTGAATGAATCTGTGCACTGCTCAAACAGAGAAATGAGGAAATCTGGGTTTTTTTATCTGGGTGATTGTTAGAGTAATGTTCAAAACTTGAGCAGTTTACAGAAAGCACGTTGCTTGACACCATCAGAATTCATTCATATTTATGTTTATTCATACGTTTATTTCAGATGTTTAATCACATTGTGTTTGTGGATCGGTAGGTTGAGGAGTGTGTCCAGTATTGTCACAAAAATATGAGTGGCATCATAGCAACGCCATGCAATATGAACTGCATCAACAACACTCTAGCTAGACGCATCGCCAATCTGTTCAACCACAATGAGGCGGATGAGCTCAAGGACAAAAAAGACAAATTCAAAAGGTGAGTACAAACACTGAAAACAGTGCAAAATAAAATGTTATCAAATATTGACACGAAAAATAAAATGTTTTAGTTTTTGTGTAAATATTTGATTTTCTGTGTTTCTCTAGCTGTTAGTAGAGAATGGACCACTTTTGTATATTTATGATCACATTATTTATAGTTAATTTTATTAGTTTTATTATGAATAGATACCTTTTCTGGAATAAAAAATGTAACTGAATGAGATATAATTTATATTAGAGCTGTAAGCAGCGATCAAAAGGCTCTGGTTTGTTACACTATACACCATACGCTGTGACCAAATCTTATTTAGATTTATTCAAACAAGATTTTATAATAATTTTTTAAATACAGGAAAAAAACTATATCATACCATTTCTGTTTAGACCAATTTTCTTGTCACTTGTGTTAAAAACTTGCAAAAGAAGTACCTTATCAATGTTAAATTTTGTATTTCCTGTGTGCACCTGGTGGCGCTACAAACAAAACTCTGTAATTTCACATTGCAGAGGCCTTTAGATGCCTGAAGATGATGGTGATCCAATAAAATCTCTTTGAGGAGTTGCTATTGGTTTTGGAAACTCACTGTGATTGGCTTTTTTTGTAGGTCTCGGTACCTTATGTAAGTTCTTTAAACACATGAAAATAGCAGCTGAAATAGTAGTATTAAACAGGGATATTTAATGTTTCCACCAGTTGGCGCTTTAACCAACACTGTAGATTGTATAGAGCACTGTGCGTACATCGTTTAACAAAGTCACAGAGGATAAACAATCTAACATCCCATAAGACTTAAGATGCTAAATGGAGTTTAGAGGTGAACAGAAAAAATATCCAAGAGGAGTTTGCCAAAGTATGATGTGCCAAATTTGCCACTTTTAGAGAGGCGCTATGAAGCATTTTTTTCAACTCTCACTTTTCGAACATGAATCAGATGCACATTTTCACCAGTTCTGATGTGTGTGCGTGGGCGTGTGTGTATATGTAAAATTCGCTGACTTTGTGAGAACGTTTAGAAGCTCAAAATTTACAATAGGATTTTACATTTTAACATAATATCATATAATATCAATAATTCAATGCATCCATATTTTTATTTGATTTTTAAATCAAATAACAAAAATACATTGTTTCATATACACCTTTAAAAAAATAAATGTGGAAGAATAATTGATATCAGCTTTTGATGATTTTTTTTCTTCTTGGGTAGGATGTTATAAATAAGTGTTATGTTTCTTAAGTGATTTTTTTTGTATGGTGACTAATGGCCTTAATCTAAACAAGAACAAAACATGTTCACTCCATAGGAAACAGGAGGGGGGAAATACATGAGGGGTTCTTAGGAGAAGGATGAAGAGGAGGGGTGTGTGCCGTGTGTTTCATATCATACACATTTGTCCAGTGATCGACCTTTGTAACCGTTCTCACATGTGCAACACTAAGTACTAAGTATATTAGGTTTAAAAGAACTGTACCATGATCAGCGGCAGCTATCTATGATTCGAGGAAGAGAATTGGGTGAAAGTGGTGAGAGGAGAAATTCGTCCTGCATTACTGAGAATGTTTATTGGAAGGTTTCGGTTGTTATTGTGTTTTAAAAAGAGTAGTTTCACTGAACAATGAGTGGAAAAAATGGCTAATATGTTTCTCATGCAATGATATTCATTGTATTTATGTCCCATATTCACCAGTAAACTGTTTCAAAAGAAAATCGAGAGACTATTTGACCCTTGTTATCAGAATCAAGATTCCCCAGGTAATGCATCTACTCTGTTCAGGTGAGACAAACGGCAGTGACAACATTGTTTTTTTATTCTTTATTCACACACAACAGTCAAAAATTGTGCTTCAATCTGTGTTTGTTTTTTCTCAGATGTGGACTTTGCCTTAAACATTTAACCAAAGAAACTGAGAGAATAATCCCTTGTGTTCCATCCAAAATCAACATAGACGCCCATGGAAACATCGTCTTCTCTCACAGCAGGTTATAAAAGAACGATCTCAGTCATGCAAACACTAAACTTTCATTGAAGTCTTAGATTAGGCACAAACGTACGAAGACTCACTGTGTAATTCATTGTTATGTTTCTGTAGAGACAAGGTTTGGGAGGTTCATGAGTATGTCACAGGGCTTTACGATGAGTTGAAGTCATGGGATCTGGTCTACTGGAGGATCTGGGGCACCATCAACCACCTGACCTGTTCACGCTGCAAACAGGTGAAATAGACATTACAACAAGACATTACCCCTATTTTATGTGTGTCTTTTTTTGTGAGTCTCTAAACCCCTCCTCCTCGAGATTCTTGGATTATGAATCATGCTCTTGTTCTTTGAAAACTAGTAAAATAAAGGTTGGTCTTTGGCAGGCCTTCTTATGTACAGAGCTGAGGCAGTGCAAGTACCACCCCGAGGCGATTGTGTATCCTGGCGTCAATGCTGATCATAGATGGCGTGGTGTTGGTGTTTACCCCTGCTGCAACCAGGATGTCCTCCGGTTTGATCCCTCCTCCATTCCCAAGGTTTGTTTTGCTGCTTTAGAAAGTGTTGCTGTGTCCCCAATGATGTTTGAACCCTTCTCACAATGTTTTGTGTTTTGTTGCAGGGCTGTAAAATAAAAGATCACATTCTGACTGCGGAGGATGGTGGTGACTGCGGTGCGTACAGTGTAAAGTCAACCCACACCAGGATCCTACGTGATCTGCTGCTTCACAGAGAGGCTGTGTGTGCCCCAGAGAGGTCAGATTCAAGCAGCTCCCTCCAGAAATGACTTTCTCAGTATTTGAACAAACTAGGGGTTTAACATAATACTTGTAACAATATTTTTTAAAATGTAAAAAAACTAAAACAAATATAGTGGTATGCAAACGATTTGATGCCCCTGTAAATTGTTGTGATTTTTTTTATAAATCATTGGTTGTCTGGATAAGAAATTATGTGTTTTAGCATACCTCAAGCGACACTGGTTGTGGCGTGTGCAGTGAAAAGGCTTGTCAAGATTGTCTAATTTCTAAATATTAAACACAAAAGTACTTGTGAAAAGACTTGAAGCACTTTCAATCATGTTATCCCTTCTCCCTCATCGCCCGGGATCCATCCTGTGATCTGTACCAAGTATCAGAGATTATTTTTCTCTGTTTCTGTTTTTTCATCTTTGTTCATATGATGTTGGGAGAGCTTTTATACGATACCTCCCAGTAACTTCATGATTGTGACTTTTATATATTGCAAAATATTGTTACACCTCTAGAATATACTGGTGTTTTGTCAGCAATAATCCATTTTGTTTGCCCCAGCTCTGAGGACCATTCTACCAGCAGTGAACATCTACCACAGTGTGATGCCGTGCTGGAGCCAGAGGTGCTTACTACTCACAGACCCAAGGCAACAACAGCTGTAAGTATATTGTATATGCAGGGAACATTCAGACCACAACAAAAAGATTCTGTGTGCTTTTAGATTGGCTTGTGCTAATCACAATCACTCTCGTAGGCATTTTAGTTTGAACCTGGTTTGTTGTTCAGTCAAATGCTTATTTTAAAATATGACACTTATTTCATGTTTTGTAGTTTTCTCTATTAAAGAACTGGAGCTTTCAGCTGGTAAGACGCCAAACAAAAAGGAATGCATTTCTATTCCATCACAACCGTGATCAAGCAACTCACATGTTCCTGCATCCCCACACAGCGACAGCAGACTCTGCTGTCTGAAGATGAGGAGTACACTACGGGGTCAGAGGTCACAGAGGATGAAGTCGGAGATGAGGAGGATGCTTCGAAAAAGCAAGGTGGGCAAGAAAACACGGAAAGAAAATGCCTTTTCATATTTAGTTCCATGGCCGAAACAGCTCAGTTTGGAGAGCGTTAGACTGAAGATATAAAGGTCCCTGGTTCAATCCCGGGCTTCGGCAAAGTAATTTCACTACCAAATTCTTTTGCCCTGTGATGGACTGGCGAACTGTCCAGGGTGTACCCCCGCCTCTCGCCCAATGTGTGCTGGAGATAGGCACCAGCAGACCCCCGTGACCCAGAAAGGGAATAAGCGGGAATGAAAATGAATGAATGAATGAATATTTAGTTCCTGATAACGTGCAAAAGGAGGCAGTCACATAGTTTTACGAAACATATTGTGACTTACAGCCACGAAGAAGGCAAGAAAATCTGGCAAACCCTTGAAAAGACAAGCATCCTCCCCCAATTTTCAACGCAAGGACAAATCTGGAGAGAAGGTGAGTATGTTCGTTTTGTTTAACATTAAATTTTGTTTTTGTTCAACATGACATTTATTGCTCATGATGCTATTCTTTTTTTATTATCCTTTAATTCTGTCGTATGAAAGGCAACATCACGGGACTCCACACCTTTCACGTAAGTGATTTTCATGTAAAGATGTCCATGTTATTTCTTTCTATTTTGATACATGCGCCGGCTGATTAAAATGTTGTTGGGACTTATAAATAATGCATTTGAATCTTTCTTTGTTTGGGACTTGTAGTGTCAGCATCCAAAAGAACAAATGGGATAGCAATCGCTCCTTGAGGTACAATCAGGACGCACAGAGAGAGGAGGGTAGGAATTGTTTGCAAACATTCTGACTGAGATAAATGTTCCTATAAAAATCATCAGAGATACTTATACATGCCGCTAAGGGCCTCTGTTTTTGTTTAAAGGTTTTCTCCTTTCAGTATTGTTGTTAAAGGTCGGATGCATTGTAAACTGTGAGTCAATACAGGAGTACAAGTGCTGCTATTATTTAACATGTATTTTACAGTGTTATTACAGTACACTTCACATTTCAGTATCGACTACAGGGAAATTTGACTCAATTAAAAGCCTTTTCTTAATATAAAAATACAATTTAAATTATTTTATTTTATATTTTATTATTTTATAGTAGATTTTGGTATATTGTTAAAGTAATTAAGGGTGTAATCAAATATCGTGAATATTGGATATATATATATCGTATATAGAGCTTCCGCCATATTTGCAGGGTGTTGCTTATGTTACTAGTTAAACAGAGGGAAACTACCGAAACTAATACTAAGCAAATTACTGTGGGTTTTGTTATTCTTTTGGACAAGATAAATGTTACAGAACGATTAGCTAGAAAGAGAAACTAAATAAGGTTAACAAGCAGATTATTTAGTGAAATTGAAAGAAATCAATGATATCAACCCATACGAATGGACCAGAGCCCCATTCAGCACTTAATATATGCTATTGCCAAGTATGAGCATCATTGAAAGTAAATAATTGGTGTTTAATAAAGAATACTTATAAGTACTGTATATTTATCATACAAGAAATATAACACAGCCAAGCGCAACACTTAGTGGAAACTAGGATTACAAACAAAAAACATTGCACCCGATCCAACTGAACGTGACAACACCTTCGCTAGATGTGTATGTATCATAGAATATAGTCTGAGTGACCAAAAGTGCGCAATCGCCCCCGTGTGGCTGGCTGCAGAATGATATGATTCGCCCTGAATACAACTCTATGGGAACAAGCCAAACTTTAACATTTATTTCCTCCTAAAGAAACGGTTTAATGATTTCTGTAATTTTTTTCATTCGTTTTATTCTTTTTTTTTTTCATTCAAGTTTATTTTTGTGTGGCGATGGCTCATTTATCTAAAGAAACAAAAAAAAACAAAAAAAAACAAAGCAGAACCATGTGATTGACAGCGCTACATTCTGTTGTATGCCGCCAACGATCATATTCAGAGAAGCCGTTCTTAAATTTTTGTTTTTGCCACAAAACACGTTGCATATAACTGGCTGCATGTGAGAGGGGCGTGTGTGAGCTAGACTCAAGGCGGCACTCTGAAACCATGGCCATCAGGAATTCGTAAAATAAATCGTCTAGCCATTTGTTTTTTATTGAAGAATAGTGCTTTTAGTCACTTCTGAAACTTCTTTAAGTTTTTATTGTGTTCATTTAATATTCATTAAGAGTTTAACTCCCAACAAGAAGGTAGCATTATAAAACAAGTTTTCATCACCACTCAGAGTACAAGAGACAATTAATGGTAAACCCTAGTGGGTGGATGATATTAAGTGTTGCTAATCCAATTAGTCACTACCCTTCATAGCTTGCCAATTTCATTTTATTTTCCAATGACAGGATCTCTAGTTGGTTAAAATCGTGTTGTAAGGCTTATTTTAAAATTTCAGCTTCTTTTTTTATTTTTGGTAAACACCATGATATTGTGATGTGCATAGTATCATGAGCAGAATGTATCGTTACACCCCTACAAGTACATCATTTTAGACCTGTGTTCAATGACACAAAATAAACATTTGGATTAATTTTTTATGATTAAAAATAATCGTTAATGCTTCTGTATTCAAAGAAAGCGTTAACAAATAATATACATTGTTTCCTCTGTTTAAACTTCATATAACACCTGTGCGTTTGCATGTTTGTGTGTTCACTCTCTAGATCAGAGGAGAATGGAGGAGATGATGGCAAATCTCACAAAAATGCGCTTTGGTGACCAGGAGCAGACAAAGTTTAAAGACACTAAAGAGGTACAAACCATTAGCCTTTTTTTGTAAGAAGGCCGCTGGTTCAAGGCCAGTCGGTGGCCTTCCTTAGATGAGTTTGGATGCTTGAGTGGGTTTCCTCTGGGTTCCTCCACAAGACTAAACAAAACATATATTCTGCTTTTTTCTGCAGTTTACGTTCTTTTCCATCATATATATATATTTTTACAATTACAGTGATTACTATACAGAGTATTATAACTGTGCACTCCAACTTGTGCTTGGTTCCAGGCTGCAGGAGGCCTGTACTCGAGGCTGGAGGCTCAATTCAAGGCCTCCTCACAGACCAGTGCAAGACAAAGCAGCTCTGAGAAGACTCTGAGGTATTGCCTTCACCTCATGATGAGAATTTGAGGACTTGGAGGATATTTGTTTTGTTTTATTTTTATTATATCTTTAATCAGACCATTTTATAGCATTATGCCTTTAGCATTATGACTTTAAAACCTGAACGTCGCATTACTCCTGAACAATGCATGCTTCATATTGAGTCATCAAAAACCTCACACTTCTGACCTCCCCAGTCTCATGGCTGAAGTCACATCATATGATGCAATTTCACAGGTCAAAGCTCCTCCCGGCTGGCCTTTCTGTCATTCTCATCCCATTCAAGTCAATGGAAATTTTGACGTAATGTGACCACAGCTTTATTCTCTATATACTCCTGATATAAAAAGGAGTGTTCCACCATTTAATTAGAAAACCACGGAACATGGAAACTATTCAGTCTTTCTCCAGATCTGACAATAACACTTTTAGCATAGCTTAGCGTAATTCATTGAATCAAATTAGATCAGTAGCATTTCAGTATAAAATGATGAAAGCCTTTCCATATGTATGCCACATTTTTCCCGTGTGAAATTCAACTCTTTTACTTATATTTTGTTGTAAAACCAATACAAACTAAATGTTTACCCTCAGTGCTTTATTTCACACAGTAATATGTTTAAGTCCACTCTTTAAGGAATCTTTTCATTTTAGTTGGATTAATTTTCACATTTTGTAACCCCTTCCCCCCATTCTCCTTTTCTCAGTTCCATTTTTAACCATGTCTCTGTTTTTTTTTTTTTTTTAGAGCAAAGACACGCTCTGGGCCATCAAGACCAACTTAGATGGAGTTGTTTTTTTGGGGGTTTTTTTTGCAGAGGAAGAGTGAAAGGGCTTGCTGTTTGAGGAGGAAGATGAAGGCGTAATTTGAACTACTATTATGTTTCTGTTTCAATCTTGGGAGGAGAATCGGACTCTGTCAAGTTTTTGATGTCATTTGATCCAGACTCACCAGCGGACCTAATCAAACCTCAGTTGCACAGTACTCACGTTTTCCTTCAATGAAATACTACACAGAGTGTCTATTTAGCATAGTTTGCTTCGTCTAATCTCACCTCTAGCTCAGGATGTGATGTGTTGAGTCCTTGGTTCGTTTTAGCCTCAGACTCAGGTGACTAGACAAAGTTCATCTTGTGAAACTGACCCTGCACTTTAAGCCGTCTTGATGCAAAGACTCAAGCCTGGTAATGTGCAGAGAAGCTACTGGGTAAAGAGCAATGTTCACGACAAATGCCTTTGAGGTCCAGGGGATGATGCGCTGGAACTAGAATAAACAATACGGGCTACATGTACCAGTGGGGTATGGAGTAGCGTACAGAGAATCAATAGAATAAATACTTTAAAATCACACTCTGCATCCTATTTTCTTAATGTTTACTTCACACAGTTCTTGAGGATTGAGCAAATGACAAATGATGAAGAATTACTACAAACTTATGCTTCTTTGTGGCTCAGTTAGTAAGTCTGCCGTTAGAAATGACAGGCTAGAAAGAATTGATCATCTGCGACACGTGTGGTCCCTTGCAACACCATCGACATGTATATGCCCTGTGCGACATCTACAACAAGTGTCAGTCTCGTGCGACATCTAAGACACACGCCGACATCTGCAACACTAGTGTCGGTTTGGAGCGACATTTCGATACGTGTCGGCTCTGTGCAAGATCTGCCAAACACGTGTCACTCCCATGCGACATCTAAAACACAGGTCAGTCTCGCACGAGAACACTGACAAGTGTCGGGCTTGTGCGACATCACCAACAGGTGTCGGTCTCTCATGACATCTCGACACGTGTCGGCCCCGTGCAACATCTGCAACACACGTGTCACTCCCATGCGACATCTACAAAATGTGTTGGTCCCGTACGACATCATCAGCAAGTGTCGGCCCCGTGCGATATCTACAAAACGTGTAGCTTCCTTACAAGATCATCGGCAAGTTGTGACCCCAGGTGACATCTGCCATACGTATCAGCCCTGTCTGACATCTGCTACACTTGTGTCGGTCTCGTGTGACATCTGCGACATGTGACGCCCATGCAACATCAACGACACAGGTGTTGGCTCTGTGCAACAGGTGACTCCTGTGCGACACCACTTTAGCCGAGGAAGGACGTTTTCATAGTAGGAGGAAATTATGGAACACCTGAGACCTTGCTTTGCAACCTGTTCACTTCTGGAGTTAACCTCTAGTGGTTAGTTGGTGAACTGCAATATGCTAACCACTAGTAAACATCATTAATCACGTGATGGCGTAAATGAGTGCTACAGCTTGAATTTTATTTAAAGCTAAAAAGTTATTTTTATAAATAGTCAACTTTAAAAATGTTAGCATTGAACACACAGCTGTTTAAAAGTGTCACACAAGTCGGACACTGAGTTTAAAAAGCGTTCATAATGTATTTTAAGCCAACTGAGGCTGAATGCTGTGTAAACGGGGGAAAATCACGTGATGCTCTTTTGTCAATTGATATGCAAACAAATGCATTTTAGCACAAAGAACACGAGTTTTCCAGTTGCTTTCTTCAACTTTTCGAATAAATGAATCGTTAGTTAAAATCACGCTATTCGTCACTTGAATGAACGTGTGTGAGAGGGTGTGCGTCACTGCTTGTGTTGTGGTCATTGCGAGGTCACTCGCTAGGGGGAGCTGTTTGAAGCTTCAACTTCCTCTGCAGCTTTGGCTTTAAATTGCTTCCCTCATTGTCTGAGCTGCTGTCATGAAGTTCACCTCTCAAGAAGGACAGAGCTATTTATAGGGTACGCCATATACTTCCCACCCTGCTAACAATGAGTCAAGCTAGAACAAACTGTATAAAATGTCTACTGCACAAGGTACAATGCAAAAACCTCGTATATTTAGCCATATAATCCTATTTTTTAACATAGCAAAAATAAGTATATTTTACTTTTAACGCTGTACGTTTTACACATGTTCATGTCTGTTTTAATTTGGTGTTAAATATCTTAATTTTACAGCTATACGTTTATTTAACACCAAATGTTGAATCATTGCAATTCAATATAATTAACTTCAAGTGAGCTTGGTTAAATGAATACTTATAGAGATCCCAAACACAAAACTACCCAAGACAACTGCCAAACTATTTTGAATGATGGTTAAGAAGTCATTAACATGAGCAAATAAACAAGAAAGACCAGCCAGAACAAGTTGAAGCCAGTCAAATGCTGAATGGAGCGGAGCAGTCCACCTCAGTTCACATGTGTGAGCCACAAACTATGCACATGTAGAGCTGACCTCTTTCACTTTTTGTACCCCCGTGACCCTCTCCAATCACCAACCCGTGGACTGAGTTGATAAAAAGCACACTTGAAAACAGGAGACATAGATTCCAGACACACTTTAAAAACGGATGCAACGCTCCATCTGTGCTTTACTGCAAATTCACACCGGGCCACCAGTAAACAATACCAGATTCCAGGAGAAATTTCAATAGCTTATTAGTAATTCTCCCAAAATATAAACAGATAAAACAGCTGAGACAACAAACCAAGGAAACGTGTGCTGCTAGAATAGAATGCAAAAACTTAAATTTCTGTTGTTTTTTTAAATAGCTCTAAATAGAGAAATGGTCCCGATCCATTTCTAAGAACACTTGATTTAGTGTGAAAAACAAACAATTCTGTTCTTTGAAACCTATCCCACAAGTTCTTGCAGTTTTTTTGTGGTCCCTTGCATACATACACAGGACAAGAGGTTGTTGCCTGTTTGATGTGATTGCTAGAAACAATTGAAAGAACTTAGTGAAAATGGATACTTCAGTAAGCAATGCATGAAACGTGTTTGTTTTAATTAAATTAAACTTAATTTCCTCAGATTTGTGCTGTGAGTTTAGGTAAACCTTCCATACTGATGACAGAAAAGTCAGTAGCTGCCAATGACAACATATATGTTTTTCAACCTTTTTTCTGCGTTTTAGTGGTTGAAAAACACTGATCTAACGGCCTCTACACAAATTGAGATTCTCACAAATCTTCAAATGGCTTCTCAGCAAGGTACTCTTTGTCTGGCTCAAGGAAATAATGATGCCATGATGTTCTCTTCCTGGAGATGCCCTGCACTCCATGCCACATGAGGAAAGAGGAAAGAAGTCAAAGAAAACATGGAATATGAGCTGTTTCTAACTAAAAAAAAGAAAACTGATCTGATATGGAAAAGCCTAACTCTTTTTCGGTCAGATGTGTGATTTCCCGATGGGTCACATGGTTTCCAATCACATCAATTCTAATAGGTACACTTAAACAAAATCAGTCATTTAGCAGGATTGTAGTAAGGTGGCGACTTTGAAACCCAGTCATGAACTGAAAGAGAAACAGCTGTGTATGAGGCTTAAAACTGGGTAAAGAAAAGGCAAACTGCTATGAAGGTGAGGTTTCTTGTCATGGCGAGATTGAACACAGCAACGACACGAGGAAGCTATGCTAAATCAACAAGGTCTCCCCCTGAAGTATTTCTTGAAACTTCCAGAAGTTGTGAAAGTGGCTTCATTCACAAAACAAACGCCTCCAGTTCATTCTTGCGCCATCAAACGCAGCAGCACTGAAACTAAACTACACGTCATTATGTCTAACACAAAAAGCTGAAACACATTATTGCGTTTTGCAACTATCTTTGTAAGTAGCTTGTCAACCGAAAAAATTCTCACTGGTTATAAAATCAAGCAACATTTCAATAACCCGACAATTTCACAACAGAATCTGTATAAAAAAAAGGACAACGTGTGAAAGTAAAACGAAGATTTTATTTAAATGTAAATCATCCGAATGCAGTGTTTGTAATATATTTGGTTGCTCATTTTGACACAGCAGCAGTCCCAAAATCCAGTATTTTTCCATCAACTGACGTTAGGACAGCGTCACAGCGTGGCATCACGTGATCTCAAGAGGGAAACATCGTTTGCTGTAGTCTACCTACAATTACTAACAAGGGTAACACTAGTTCACAAAGTTTGGTTTGATGATTAGATGCTGTTAAAATAATCACAAGCCTACTAGAAAATTTACAATGGTACATGTATGCAGACAATCACAAGCTAATTGTGTCAAGCTCTGACCCATGCCATGCTAAGCGTATCATACCCTCAGTCAGAGCAACCACTCCCCTTTGATGCTCGTGGAAAATTACCAGCTTACAATAAACTGAAGAACAGACTCCATTCACCCCACGGACTTGACGCCCTAGATCTCCTCCAGTCCACATTTAGATCATTTCCAAACATACACGAAATCTTAAAGGCTTCGCTGTTTTGATCAATTCCGAAATCGAGCAAAACAAAAATAAACAGACGTAATAAATCGTGGAGATCATTCACTGGTAATGCCGAGTAGCCGCAATAGCTTCTTGAATAATAAAGCGCACGCGACCGTAATGTTTTTAAATGCCGTATATTACACAAATCCATTCTACACAGTTTACCTTCTTTCTCTCTGTTAAGGGCGGAGCGATTGTGTGGGCGCACGAACGAGTTCAGTTTGATTGACAGCCTTCTCACCCAATGGGTGGCGAGAAAGGAAGAGCTCAGCAACGCGACAACCAATAGTGTCCGCCCGTGGGCGTGACGTTTATCCAAAAATTTCGCGGCGCCATCGGCTGAAAACTAAACCGAGATGGAATCTCCCAGTCTGAACCGGTTTCAACCGGTTACGAGTTTGTTGTTTGTAAGAAGAAGAGGCACGGGCTCAGTCCGCCTTGGTGCAAAATATTCTCGAGAACAGACTACACTTCTCAATTAAGATCAACTTTGATTTGTAAAATGAACCGGAATGAGAAAATACTGAACTCGCCGTGATTGTGGCGGATTTCGCATCATAGTGGTCCTTATATCAAGCCATCTAGTCTTTACTTTTCTAGTGGTTATCTAGTCAACCTAATCTCTTTTGCAGGAAAACGTGTACAAACAGGAACCAACGATACTGGATAAAATAAATATTCCGCAATTCTGGCCGACAAGCCCACCTTCTTTCTCTAAAAGGCTTGGACTTTAGGTAGGTAAATGAGTGAAAACTTGTAGCTAGCGTGACTGTGTTTTGGAGAATGATGCTGATGTGGGATTGATTGATCATGCCTTAAATGTCACTTGTGGTGCTAAGGTCGAATGAACGTGAGATGGATTTTTGGTGCTTGCTGGGAGATGTTGAGGGTGGGCTCCCGAGAGTCACGCAGGAGAAATGTAACGTTACATGGCTTCCGTTCGATTCAACAACTGCATCACTTGACATCAAAACACTAATGCACTTTCCATTTACCAGCTAGCTTGTTTATTCAGCAATGCTAATCTGTGAATGATTGACAGCTTCATAAAGTAACGTTACTTTATTTCCTACCATGGTTACTGTTGGTAAATCCGTAAAGTTTTGTTTTGTAACACTCTCAATTGCGAGCTTTTGGTGGGAGGGGTGGCTCCAGAGATTAGCATGGTATTCCTAAACAACCCTCCTCTTGGTTAATCTTATGGAAGCTATTAACCCGTGTTTTTGGTCAATTGTTTACATGCTTCCCGTTGCTATGGGCGTTCCGCGTATAATGAAGGCTAAAGAGGCGTCGTTGGAAACCGAGTGCTTATTGGTGCAGAGCTGTGTGGTCTAAGTTTTTTTTCCTTGCATTTGGTGACCGAAAACTCTCAGATAATCTAGATTGGGAGAAGGTTGGGCTAATTCTCAACACTTCATTGCCTTGGCGTCAATTCATTGCTATATACGCAATAATCCTGCTCCAGTGTGCAATTTTGCATGTGGTTTTTAAAGTGCCCTTCAGTGTTTGCATAACCTATATCGAAATCTTGTTTGAAAGTCGACAACTGGGACACGGATTCTGTGAGATTTTCTTGTGTTTAATGTAAACAATGTGTCATCACTGAAAGGGCTGTCTACCACGTGTTCCAAATCCGAGAGTGCACCCTGTGGGACTCTTGTTTCTTCAACAAGGCAGGATATCCACTTATGGAAGCGTACTATACAGAAAAATATATTTTGGACATGCAGTATGCAAACAAACTGACATTGGAAAGGGCCATATTGTAATGTTATTATATAGGGGCCACAAATTTATAATCATATATTTTTTATAATTACATTCATTATAAATATTTGAGCCCTTTACACTAGCACTGCACCATTAGCAACTTTCTAAATGCAATAATAATCGTAAAAATGGCTTTGAATTACCTTGTTTGTTTTGCCTCTGCAAAACATACTGTTTACCCCATTCATACTTTCGCCACGCCCCTTTTGGAACTTGTAGTTTGGTAATCATACGTTGTGCAGAGCATAATGGCCACCAGTAGCAAGTCAAATAGAATGGCATGAATATGTTCAAATTACAACTAAGAGTTTTCTGTGCGTTATCAGGGCTGGAAAGAGACATAAATAAAGTCCAAAGTGCATCGTTCTGTGTAAGTCTTATCACTTCGCAAGCTAATTAATTCACTATTAACGTGTTGAAATAATTGCACCCAACCTGCATAAAGATGAGCTATACCAGAGATTAATCAAATTGGTCAGTGGGAGGAGGTAAGAACTATGGACGTTGTAAGGAACCTCAAGCCAGTTTCAAGCATGTTTTTGATAGGAATGCTAGGAATGTCGAAAAAGTTGATTTTGCATAATATCCCTTTAATTTAAGTGATTTCTGTATTTACATGTGCACATTCCCCACATTATATTTGCAAAGTTGGTGCAAAAATGAAAGTTTACAGAGCTAGTATTCAAATTCTGCTTGCGTAGTTAGCTAAAAAAAATAGTGCTGGATATTTACTACAGTTTAAGATCTATGTCTGGACAAAAATGATATGTTTTTCAGATTTCACTGATGAAAAGCGTAACCTGTTTTATTACCAGATAGTGGTTGGCTTTGCATGTAACGCTAACATTAGGTCAAAGGAAGTTTCTTGAAGAAACATATACCTCTCTTAAAAGGAAAAGAAAACTATTTTGGTGTCAATCCTCTCTCTCTCTCTCTCTCTCTCTCTCTCTCTCTCTCTCTCTTTCTCTCTCTCTCTCTCTCTCTTTCTCTCTCATTTTAATGACATAAAAACATTATCATTGTACTTACTGGTTGTGACTGACAGGAAGAGTCTGGTCCAAATAAACTGGGGACTGATTTACCTTTTAATAAAAGCCTTTGGGTGAATCCAGCTTTGTAAGCATGCAGGTTAGCAGACATCTGAAAATGCTGTGGACACAACGACATGTTGGCACTATACTGCTGTAGTATGGATGGGGAAAAATGAAGCAAAACCACTTACTGCATTAGTTTCTTACTGCATTATCTCTTGGCATAGAAAGTCCTGCTGCAAATCTTACACAGAAAACACAGTTTCTTTGCCGAATGTGTCCGTATTTAACAACTACTAGTTACCAAATGATGTGCATTTCAAAATTTATATTCCTACAAATATTATTCCATAACCACGAACCTTTCGGTATTTTCATTCTCCTTTGGGTTAGATAGTTAGGTCTCCTTCGATATCGTTGGTTGTGTAAGTTACACATATTTTACATGCTTTTGTCTGTGTCTGCGGTTTTCTCTCTCTCACCTACAGAGCTTTATGCCAGCAGTTATGACAATGTTAGCCGACCACGCAGCTAGACAGCTGCTGGACTTTAACCAGAAATTGGATATCAACCTACTGGATAATGTGGTCAACTGCCTTTACCATGGAGTAGGGCCACAGGTAGGAACACAGCTCACAGAGGAAATGCTGGATGCACACAAAGCATTCCTCATAATGTTGAAATACATGAAAAATAATTTACCAATCTGGAGAGTTAACGTAAAGATTTTTGCAGCTGCACAATTTTCCCCTGAATGTTTGACGGACCAAGGGAATTTTTTGGCATTATATACTGTCATATTTTTCTTCTAATGAAAGTTGCTGCTTAGTCGCTGTAATGCTGAATTAAAATAATAGTAAAAATATAAAACTGCTAAGGTCTATATTATTAATTTGATTGACTAGAACAACACACTGTTGTCCATTGACTGTGTTGGAGAGTGGCATTTTCAAATCTCAATAAATGCAACAAGAAGCATTATCAAGAAGTCTAAAGAAATGAACACAGTGCCAACCGGAGAGGCAGAAGCATAACGTGAATGATTGCAAAAATTTGATTTCAAAAATAGAAAATCTTGTGAGAGACTTCCAAAGAACCAAGAAAAACTGCCAAGATAATAGCGAGGCATTGATGTCATAATTACGGTCACTAGAGCCATGTACTGGAATGCACTGTGAGGTCGTAGACCAAGAAAGACCCCACGTGTCAAAATTAAGCTGGAATGAAGATCGCTAAGGACATTCTGAGGAAAGCGACGCATACTGGAAAGTTGTTTCAGTTGTACAGAGCTTTTTCACCATAGAGAGATAAATAGAGATTTTATTTGGATTATAAAAAGATTGAGGCATTCAACCACAAGAACACTGTTTTTACAGTGGAGCATGGTGGTGGAGTATAATGGTGTGGGGGACCCACCAGGGTTGAAGGAAGCATGAAAGAAGGAAGAACTTGTTGAGCCTCAAACTGTTTTTTGCTTTAAATCTTCTGTTTCGGCATTGTGTTCAACCCAAACCATACCTCAAAATTCCTCAAAATGTGTTCTTGAACGGACCCAGAGTTGAGTCCAATGGAAATTTCTAATAAACTAAATAAAAATCTGTTTAAAAACAAACACTTGTAAGAAAATATTCAAGGCCTACCCTGTTGTTTTTCACCTATATTTCCTAAACAAATGGCAACCCTTGTTTTTTTTGACAAATGTGGCAAGGCCAGGATTAGCCAATGAATCTTAACACATGTCACATGACCACGTCTTTTCAGAGATTTGCAGATATTTAAGTAAAGAAGAAGATTTTATCTAATCCATGCAACATTTCTTGAATAGTTTCCTTGACTGTGTTGTAAATTCAAGACAAATGTTTCTCTGTTTAGCAAAGAATGGCCCAGGAGGTGCTGACTCATTTGAAGGAGCACCCAGATGCCTGGACACGAGTTGACACCATTCTAGAGTTCTCTCAGAATATGAACACCAAAGTAAGCTGAGTCCCAACTTAGTCCGTTGGAGGGATGTGGTTTCTATACTTTGAGGAAGCTCCGATTGCTTAATATGTAATTTTCTATTAAATAACCTACATTGGCCAAACCCATCAAGAAACAAACTCCTGTACACGTTAGATCAATTTTCCCTTCACACCTCTTCATATCTTTGTTTAGGGTCAAGGTATTACAGTATATGTGCGAGGGACCTCTATTGTTGGTAAAATACCTCAGTAGCCTCATCTCAAAGTTCTAATCCATGAGGATTTTAATTTATATTTAGAAGAAGACAGGATTCGAATAGAAGCTATTTAGGGTGAAACAAAATGTTGGCATCAATAAATTACTTTTATAATTTACTTTTACTTTTAATGGCATTTGTTGTGCCATTACTGAATGTTAATATTGTGAACGTATTGAAAATGTGGTAATGGACTTCCTCAAAGTACTTTTGACCCAGTTTGCCATCTGCTTGCCATTTAAGATTGCTCTTAACACTCTGGTCATTACTAATGTTTGAGTTGATTTATCAACAGTATCTGTAATATCAAATGCCCCAAAGTGTGGGCTCTAGAAGAACAGACAGGAAAAAAATACAGAGCAGGTAAATTTTTCAATTTGTCTAAATTGATCAAGAAAAATGCAGATAGCGCACATTAAAGTGCTTTTGAACATTTGGCTTTGTGCTTAATTTATGAACATCTTTTTATCGGTGACAAAGCAAAGAAGACCAATAAATTGACATTGTTCATATTTGATGTTAATCACAATGTTCCATTATGTTGATTGCTTGTAATAGGACGAAAAGGGGTGTGTCTTCCTGTGCACCTTGACACAGCTAGGCTTTGGCGGCAGGCCTCCACAAGGTCTACCTTTTCATTCCCTTACTCTCAATTCTGCTGTGCCTCCATTCACACTGCACATGCCTCATATGGAGCTGAGAGATGACAGGGAGCTAGGGAGACAGCTTATCCCATTTTCTTTTACCAATTATGGACAGTTATTTAGTCATTTCTACTGTAGGGATTATCAGTGCCCACTTTTTTTGAACACCCCTCCTTTACCGTAGCGTTGTTTTCATTCAGTCGTTCAGCACTTCATAATTTAAGAGAGTTTGTCACGTTACTTTTTCATTCATTGATTCCAACCCCCATTAAAAAATAGATACAATCTCTCTGGAGATGATCACATTAAAGTCTTTATATAGTGTCTTTCGCACTCTCCCTTTATTGATTTTTCATTTTTACAAATTCCATCTTAATCCCTACAGCCGAAATACTAATGTTGGAATACTAGAGACTTTAACAACAAGCACACTAATGCACCACAAATACCCTTATTAGAGCAGCATGTAAAACATCTCAGACAGTCTGTAGATCCAAATCTGTGGCTCGTCTTGCTGTTTGTGTGACACACACCAGTCGAAAAACAATAGTGTCATGTGGGGTTGTCATCGTGGCAAATCAGAACCCTTGGTTATTAAAAGACGTTGTGTTACCAAAAGCTAATTTTTACCACTAGAACAGAATCAAATGTTTA
Organism: Danionella cerebrum; assembly: GCA_007224835.1. NCBI lineage: Eukaryota > Metazoa > Chordata > Actinopteri > Cypriniformes > Danionidae > Danionella > Danionella cerebrum. Next base: position 121,274 of record SRMA01025708.1, read on the forward strand.
ATCTTGTCCACTTTCTGGTGTGACGTGGCCAAAAACAGCAAAGCGTCTGCAGAATGTCATAAGAACATTTGTTTGATGGGCGGTTATTGCTTTTTGTTCTCATTTTGTCTTCTTAATTAACAATTTTTATCTAAGTCAAATCTGCATGATGTTTTTTCCCCCAATCTGAAATCAAACAGAATATGCAAAAAAATGTTAGATGCAGTCAAAAGTTAAGAGCAATTTTTGTTTTCTTTATCCAAGACAACATCTCTGGCTGACCTCTGGTCAAAGCGTGGGTCAATAACTCCAGATTTGTTCTCTTGGCATTACAGTACTATGCTCTGCAGATTCTGGAAACGGTTATTAAAACAAGATGGAAGATTCTGCCCCGAAACCAATGTGAAGGTAAAATCAGCCCGTTTCTCTTTATGATATGCTTTATTCTGAGCATGTTCTGTCATGAATAAGAATTACTTGGCACATCATCTCAAATGCGTGTTGGATGTATGTCTTTATGTGTGTGTGTGTGTGTGGGGGGGGGGGGGGGGGAAAACCTCTACACTGATGCCTCTCTTCTGATCTGCTCTATTTCAGGCATTAAAAAGTATGTTGTAGGCCTCATTATAAAGACATCATCAGATGCTGCCAATGTTGAGGTGAGTCAATGTTTTATTTAACGTTTCTTTTATTTTCATTTCCGTTTCATCGAATGATTTGCCTTTTTGCAGAAGGAGAAGGTGTATATTGGAAAGCTCAACATGATACTAGTACAGGTGAGATTTGTTTGGATTGCAATGTCTCCTAACACACTTTGTCTATGGCTCTATAAAGTTGTTTTTTTCTACTGAAACTTTTAATTGTTTAAAATAAAAAAACAAGGCAGTTCAAAGAAAATTATAATTATGTATGTGTCTACCAAGAGCTGTTCCTCTTGTTCACTGCATTGTTGCAGTTGTGTGTTGTTTTGGTCCTTATTCACACCACACTGATTGCTCAGTTCCGCACTTGTTGAAAGTACAGCCATGTGACATCCTACGAGCCGCTCATTGTTCACATACAGCGTTGTACGTATTTCCTCAACTGCTTTTAGATTAGTTGGTATGAATGTGCATATGGAACTTAACAGAGGTAGACAGAATGCTTGGAGATCGGGACAGCGCGCTCAAAATGGACAGACTTCATTGGTTTATTTGACCCTTGCCATCTTTTATATCGTTTCAAATGATAAGGATGAACGCTACTTTGTAAACAGACACACACCATCCCATACTGTCATGGACAAGTGAGTACGGTGGCTGTATTCATTTAAAAAGGTTATCTTTATTTGTTTTTAGTTTGTTTATTCAGCTCTAGAGTTGATTTGGAACCGGACCGAGACCTGCTCAATGAGACAGTTTTTTTAATCTGCTTTTGGTCTGATCTAGAGTTCAGTTGCGGCTTTCACACCTGCTCAAACTAACTGTGCTAAAAGGGAAAGCGAACTGTAGTTTGGTTGAAACGAACTAAACAAGTCAGGTGTGAAAGCACCCATAAAAGCAATTCAAGTATTACTTACGCCAAATTTCTGTCATCTGCACATCAAACAGTATACATTTTAGTGCTGTTCGTGACAATCTGAGAAATATTTTCAACCCCCTTTTTGTTTGCCTTTGTTGA
>SRMA01025709.1:0-21180 GCA_007224835.1 Danionella cerebrum
GGTTCTTGTCCCAGTTACTTTTATTTTGTTATTTCCCTAGTCTTTTATTTTGCAAACTCTTCTGTTCCTGCCCCTTCCTGCCTGCTCTTCCTCTTTGTCTGTGTCTCCACCCTCTTGTACCTTTTATTCTGGCCCCTTCTCCTGTGTGTCTTCATTCTGTGTCATTGTTAATTGCCCTCATGTGCCCCACCTGCTCCTCATGTCTGGTTTGTCATTCCCTCGTTTGCTTTCTGCCTATTTTAGCCCCTTGCTCCCTGTTCCATGTGCGGGTTCATTATTTGATATCCAACATTTAATATTATCTCTCGTGCCTCATGTCTGGTAAGCTCTGTGCTTCTGCATTGTTTCCGTTCAGTTAGTAGTTTTATTTTTGTATTATTCCCAGCAGCCAGCTGGTACGCAATTGTTGATTGCCTTTTGTGTTAACGTTTTTCTCTGTTTTGTTTTTGAGTTAGTTTAGTCCTCTAAGTTTAGTTAATGTAAGGTTTTGCCCTACCACGGGTGTTTGTGTTTTATTTGTTATATTTATTTATTAAATGAGAGTTGACTCCATCTTGTGTGTGTGTGTGTGTGCGCATTTGAGTTTCGTTTAACCCTTCCACTACCATCTTGGAGGGTTGCCCCTAACAGAATGAACCCGCCATTCTGAAGAACTCAGCACACACTATTTTTGCAATCATGGGTCACTCTCGTCGACGCAAGCCACGGCCCCCCTCTTCAGCTCCCTGCCGTGTGGTGCCGGTTAACCCTGATGTCTCCAGTCTCAAACAAGCTGGTCGCCCCTTAGGAATATATGCAGCCTCCCTGCTCCTCGCCCTGAATGATCATGGATTAGAGGAGCATGAAGTCATCCGGCTATTCTGTTCTGGTCTGGATTATCCTGTCTCAGCAAGTATTTTTCTTGAGGATGGTGACTATTCAATTTGGGAGACTATCAGGTCAGTGATGAATGTGATGGAGGGACCCGATTCTTTTGAGAGGGCCTTTGGTCACATCTACTCCACACGCCACCCGGTTGAGCCAGCTGATCTCTCACCTCCAGTTGCTCTGAGTGAGACCGCCTCTTCTTGCGTCAAATTTCCTTCTACCGCTGTGTTCTCCACTCCGTCCCAACACAGACAGAGTGAGGATCCAGCGAGCCACTCCCCATCAGCCCACAGTACCCCCCACTTCAACAATGATACTTTGTCTGTGAACCCTTTGTCCAGTTACCCTGTCTGTAACCAAGATTCCTGTTGTCCAGAACCACCTCTGCCTGCCAAATCATCCATTCTTGGTCACCCCGCATCGGTCCCCAGCAACGCCGTCCCTGCCTGGATTCTCAGGCTGGTGGAAGAAGAAGTCAGAGCCGGAAGATTTTCCTCCCTGGGTTTGGCCACGCCCACCAGTCAGCGCTCTGCTGCCTTGCCCGATGTTGTGCCTGCTGACCCCTGTGATGACATGGCGCTCCAGGTTAACCCTGGAACTGTGGAGGATTCTGTATGGCTCAAGTCCTCTAGGTCTAGCCCTGTGTGCCCCCTGGTTTCAGTTACTCCTGAATCTTCTCTGTTTAAGGTTGGTCTTGTTCCCTTTGAAGTGGTCCCCGTCTTTGCTGATGTGTCTGCTGTTTCGGCGCAGACTGTAGGAGTGGAATCTGCTGCCCAGTCACTGGATGGACAAGTATCCAGTGCACTTGCCTGCCAGCAGCTTTGTGAGGGTTCCCAGTCAACATGTCCCTGCGCTGTCCCTCACGTTTTTGTTGAGATAATAATTTTTGGGCATTATGTTGTTTTGTGCCTTTTTGTTTTTGTAAGATTTTCATTTTGTTTATTGTGCTATTTCTTTAAGTTTTCTGACACCAATTGCCAAGCCCTGTTGGCCCTTCCTGCTCCCCTTGTCCGACATGCCCTTTGTTCGCCCCCTATGTGCTTGAGCATCTGTGCTCCCAGGACACTGTTAGCATTACCAGCTCCCCCTGAGCGTCGTGCCCTGTGCTCGCCCCAATGCGTTTGGGCATCTGTGCTCCCAGAACACTTTTAGCGTTGCCTGCTCCTCCTGAGCGCCTTTCCCTTTGCTCGCCTCCATTGCGCCTGTATGTTTGCACTCACAAGACACTTTTGCCGTTGCCAGCTTCCCCTGTTCTACATGCCCTTTGCTCGCCCCCATTGCCCTTGTTCATCCAAGCTCCCTGGATACTTCTAGTGCCACCAGCTCTTCTTGTGCATCATGCTGTCCACCAGAGTTCCCGTAGTTTACGCACGGAAATTAAAGGAGCTGTCTGCCTGAGATTCTGCACCTCTCGTACTGGAACTCTGAACACAGTACCCCGTAGATCCCATAGTTCTCGCACGTGGTCTAATGGAGCAGTCTGCAAAAGACACTGTTCATGCACAGGAATTACAAGAGCTGTCTACCGGAGATTTTGTAACTCAAACACTGGAACCGAGAGAGTTGCCTGCCGTAAGTCCCGTAGTTCTCGCACGGGAACAATAGGAACTGTCTCCCAGCGTTTCCTTACTTCTCACACAGGAGCCGAGCGAGTAGCCTGCCCGAGATCCCTTAGTTCACGCATGGTAATTAAAGGCGCTGTCTACCTGAGATTCTGCACCTCACGTACTGGTACTCTGATCACAGTCCCCGGTAGATCCCGTAGTTCACGCACGTGGTCTAATGGAGCAGTCTGCCAGAGATACTGTTCTTGCACAGGAATTACTAGAGCTAACTACTGGAGATTTTGTAACTCAAACACTGGAACTGAGAAAGTTGCATGCCGTAAGTCCCGTAGTTCACGCACGGGAACAATAGGAACTGTCTCCCAGAGTTTCCTTACTTCTCACACAGGAGTTGAGCGAGTAGTCTGTCCGAAATTCCGTAGTTCACGCACGGGAATTAAGAACGCTGTCTACAGGAGCTCCTGCACCTCACGCACTAGAACTGCAAGCGCTGACCACCGAGAGACTCATAGCACAAACTCTGGAACAGAGGGAGTTGTCCACCTTAAGTCCTGTAGTTCATGCTCGGGGGCTGTAGCAACTGCCTTCCAGAATTGCCTTACTTCAAGAACTGAGCCAGTAGTTTGCCCAAGATCCTGTAGTTCACGCACAGGACCTGAGCTAGCAGTCTACAGGAGGCCCCGTAGTTCATGCAGGGGAGTGGAGGTCGTCTGTCTGTCTGGGAGTTCTTGCACTGGTTCTGGTTCTATATCTCCCGGCCACAGTGCCCCTATGTCACTGGATGCTTGTGGTCCTGAGATCCTACCCCCTATCTTCGAGTTATTTTGTGCATTCCCCAGACTGTCCTTTCCTTACACTGAAGAGGTTGTGACGGACCATGCTCTCCTGGGGTTTCCAGCCTTTCCCCTCTCGTCCGAATCCCTCCTCTGCGCCACTGGATCTGCACCTGCCCTGGATCTAGATCTACGCCCTCTTCTTGTCATCACAGACTATGATGCCTACCCTGGCTCCCCTAGTGTTGCTGCCACTTTGGCACAGCACACCCTCTGTTCTTTTTCAGGTGCAGTGTTGCGAGGGATTTCTGGGGTCTTCTCTGTGGGGTCCTCTTCCTCGGCTGGCAGTTACTCCCTTCTGCTCAAGGGTTGCGGACCTCTGGAGTACCTGTTGCCTACATCTTCCTTATTGGTGTGGGGACCTGCTCGGGCCGTGTCTGGAGCTGTCGGTGTTGCAGCTTCTCTCCACCTCTCTGCTGCACTCTCCATCCCTGCAGACTGCAGTTGCTGCATTGCCCCGGGGTCCTGGTTGCGCTCTCATCAGTGGGTTCCGGAGTTCTTGTCGCCTAGCCTGATGGGGTTCGACTCTGCCCTGGTTCCGGCTATGTCTCCAGCTTGGCCCCCAGGGAACCTTGTGAATAGAGCCGCACCTCTGTATCAAAGAGACCTTCTCCCTGCTCCAGTACTGCTAGTCTCTGGTACGGAGCCTCGTGTTTTGGCACCTGCAGCAGAAGTCATTTCTGATCCTATCTGTGCTCCTACCCGTTATGGTCGGATCCTCTGTGCCAAGGTCGGCACCACCAGAATTGGACTCAAGTTTTGTTGTGATTATTTTATTATGATTTTTGTCCATGTTTTCTGTTCTCTGCCCCCTTTGTTTGCCTCCCCTTTCTGTTCCTTGATCGTCTTCTGGCTCACCCTTCCTGCTCCTCCTTGGTCTTGTTTTCCCCCTTGTCTGTCAGAGTCTCCCTAGCCCTTATTCTCTGACCCATTGTGTGGATCCTGTGTGCTTTTGCCCCCTTTATGGGTTACAGGATCCCGGGCTCTGTCCTGTTTTTTTTTTTTTTTTTATTTATTTATGTTCAGTCTTGTTCCTTTTCTATTCTGTTGGGGTGTCTGGAAGCCACCCCTTATGGGGGGGATTATGTTAGGTTCTTTCCCCAGTTACTTTTATTTTGTTATTTTCCTAGTCTTTTATTTTGTAAACTCTCTTCTGTTCCTGCCTGCTCTTCCTCTTTGTCGGTGTTCCTCCATGTTGTACCTTTTATTCTGGCCTCTTCTCCTGTGTGTGTCTTCATCCTGTGTCCTTGTTAATTGCCCTCATGTGCCACACCTGCTCCTCATGTCTGGTTCGTCATTCCCTCGTTTGCTTTCTGCCTTCTTAAGCCCCTTGCTCCCTGTTCCATGTGCGGGTTCATTATTTAATATTATCCATTGTGCTTCATGTCTGGTAAGCTCTGTGCTTCTGCATTGTTTCTGTTCAGTTAGAAGTTTTATTTTGTATAATTCCCCAGCAGCCAGCTGGTAAGCAATTGTTGATTGCCTTTTGTGTTAACGTTTTTCCCTGTTTTGTTTTTGAGTTAGTTTAGTTCTTCTAAGTTTAGTTATGTAAGGTTTTGCCCTACCACGGGTGTTTGTGTTTATTTGATTTATTTATTAAACGAGTGTTGACTCCATCTTGTGTGTGTGCATTTGAGTTGTTTAACCCTTCCCTTACCATCTTGGAGGGTTGCCCCTAACAGAATGAACCCGCCATTCTGAAGAACTCAGCACACACTATTTTTTTGCTATCATGGGTCACTCTCGTGGACGCAAGCCTGGGCCTCCTTCTTCAGCTCCCTGCCGTGTGGTGCCGGTTAACCCTGATGTCTCCAGTCTCAAACAAGCTGGTCGCCCCTTAGGAATATATGCAGCCTCCCTGCTCCTTGCCCTGAATGATCATGGATTAGAGGAGCATGAAGTCATCCAGTTATTCTGTTCCGGTCTGGATCATCCTGTCCCGGCAAGGATCTTTCTTGAGGATGGTGACTATTCTATTTGGGATACTATCAGGTCTGTGATGAATGTGATGGAGGGACCCGATTCTTTTGAGAGGGCCTTTGGTCACATTTACTCCATATGCCACCCGGTTGAGCCAGCTGATCTCTCACCTCCAGTTGCTCTGAGTGAGACTGCCTCTCCTTGCGTCAACTTTCCTTCTACCGCTGGGTTTGCCACTCCGTCCCAACACAGGCTGAGTGAGGATCCAGTGAGCCACTCCCCATCAGCCCACAGTACCCTCCACTTCAACGATGATACTTTGTCTGTGAACCCTTTGTCCAGTTACCCTGTCTGTAACCAAGTTTCCAGTTGTCCAGAGCCACCTCTGCCTGCCAAGTCATCCGTTTTTGGTCACCCCGCATCGGTCCCCAGCAACGCTGCCCCTGCCTGGATTCTCAGGCTGGTGGAAGAAGAAGTCAGAGCCGGAAGATTTTCCTCCCTGGGTTTGGCCACGCCCACCAGTCAGCGCTCTGCTGCCTTGCCCGATGTTGTGCTTGCTGACCCCTGTGATGACACTGCGCTCCAGGAGAACCCTGGAACGGTGGAGGATTCTGTATGGCTCAAGTCCTCTAGGTCTAGCCCTGTGTGCCCCCTGGATTCAGTTACTCCTGAATCTTCTCTGTTTAAAGTTGGTCTTGTTCCCTTTGAAGTGGTCCTCGTCTATGCTGATGTGTCTGCTGTTTCGGCGCAGACTGTAGGAGTGGAATCTGCTGCCCAGTCACTGGATGGACAAGTATCCAGTGCACTTGCCTGCCAGCAGCTTTGTGAGGGTTCCCAGTCAACATGTCCCTGCGCTGTCCCTCACGTTTTTGTTGAGATAATAATTTTTGGGCATTATGTTTTGTGTCTTTTTGTTTTTGTAAGATTTTCAGTTTGTTTATTGTGCTATTTCTTTAAGTTTTCTGACACCAATTGCCAAGCCCTGTTGGCCCTTCCTGCTCCCCTTGTCCGACATGCCCTTTGTTCGCCCCCTATGCGCTTGAGCATCTGTGCTCCCAGAACACTTTTAGCGTTACCTGCTCCTCCTGAGCGCCTTTCCCTTTGCTCGCCTCCATTGCGCCTGTATGTTTGCGCTCACAAGACACTTTTGCCGTTGCCAGCTTCCCCTGTTCTACATGCCCTTTGCTCGCCCCCATTGCCCTTGTTCATCCAAGCTCCCTGGATACTTCTAGTGCCACCAGCTCTTCTTGTGCATCATGCTGTCCACCAGAGGTCCCGTAGTTTATGCACTGGAATCAAAGGAGCAGTCTGCCAGAGTTCCCGTTGTTTACGCACGGAAATTGAAGGAGCTGTCTGCCTGAGATTCTGCACCTCACGTACTGGAACTCTGATCACAGTCCCCCGTAGATCCCGTAGTTTACGCACGTGGTCTAATGGAGCAGTCTGTCAGAGACACTGTTCATGCACAGGAATTACAAGAGCTGTCTACCGGAGAGATTGTAACTCAAACACTGGAACTGAGAGAGTTGCCTGCCGTAAGTCCCGTAGTTCACGCACGGGAACAATAGGAAATGTCTCCCAGAGTTTCCTTACTTCCCTCACAGGAGCTGAGCGAGTAATCTGCCCGAAGCCCCGTAGTTCACGTACGGGAATTAAGAGTGCTGTTTACCTGAGATTCTGCACCGCACGCACTAGAACTACAAGCGCTGACCACCGAAGATTTCATTGCACAAACACTGGAACAGAGGGAGTTGTCTGCCATAAGTCCCGTAGTTCACGCACGGGAACAGTAGGAGCTGCCTTCCAGAGTTTCCATACTTCAGGCACTGAGCGAGTAGTCTGCCCGAGATCCTGTAGTTCACGCACAGGAGCTGAGCGAGCAGTCTACAGGAGCTCCCGTAGTTCACGCACGGGAGCGGAGGTTGTCTGTCGGTCATGGAGTTCTTGCACTGGTTCGGAATCTGCATCCCCCGGCCACTGTACCCCTCTTTCACTGAATTCTTGTGTCCTTGTGATCCTACCCCCTATCCTTGAGTTGTTTTGTACGTTCCCCAGACTGTCCTTTTATGACTCTGAAATTTTGGTTGACTATGCTTCCCTGGGTTCAACCTTTTCCCCCCTGTCCGAATCCCTCCTCTGCGCCACTGGATCAGCACCTGCCCTGGATCTTGTTCTACACCCTCTTCTTGTCATCACAAACTATGAAGCCTACCCTGGCTCCTCTAGTGTTGCTGCCACTTTGGCACAGCACACCCTCTGTTCTCTTTCAGGTGCAGTGTTGCGAGGGATTTCTGGGGTCTTCTTTGTGGGGTCCTCTTCCTCCGCTAGCAGTTACCTCCTTCTGCTCAAGGGTTGCGGTCGTCTGGAGTGTCGGTTGCCTGCATCTTCCTGGGTGGTGTGGGGACCTGCCCATGCTGTGTCGGGAACTGTCGGTGTTGCAGCTTCCCCCTGCCTCTCAGCTGCATCCTCCATCCCTGCAGACTGCAATTTAGGCCTCAGCCCAGGGTCTTGGTTGTGCTCTCTCCAGCGTGATCCTGAGCTCCTGCTGCCTAGCCTGATGGGGTTCAACTCTACCCTGGAGCTGGCCCTGTCTCCAGCTTGGCCTCCAGGGAACCTATTGAGTGGATCTCTACCTCCTATACAACGAGAGCTTCTCCCTGCTCCAGCACTACTTACCCTTGGTCCGATGCCTTGTATTTTGGCGCCTGCAGCAGAAGCCACCTCTGCTCTTATCCGTGCCCCTACCCGGTGTGGTTCGACCCTGCGAGCCAAGTTAAGCTCCACCGGAATTGGACTCAAGTGTTTTGATTATTCTATTATGATTTCTACCCATGTTGCCTGTTCTATGTCCCCTTTGTTTGCCTTGCCTTTGTGTTCCTTGATTGTTCCCTGGCTCACCCTTCCTGCTCCTCCTTGGTCTTCTTCTCCCCCTTGTCTGTCAGAGTCTCCCTAGCCCATATTCTCTGACCCTGTGCGTGGATCCTGTGTGCTTTTGCCCCCTTTATGGGTTACAGGATCCCGGGCTCTGTCCTGTTTTTTGTTTTTTCATTTATTTATGTTCAGTCTTGTTCCTTTTCTATTCTGTTGGGGTGTCTGGAAGCCACCCCTTATGGGGGGGATTAGTGTTGGGTTCTTTCCCTAGTTACTTTTATTTTGTTGTTTTCCTAGTCTTTTATTTTGTAAACTCTCTTCTGTTCCTGCCTGCTCTTCCTCCTTGTCGGTGTTCCTCCATGTTGTACCTTTTATTCTGGCCCCTTCTCCTGTGTGTCTTCATCCTGTGTCCTTGTTAATTGCCCTCATGTGCCACACCTGCTCCTCATGTCTGGTTCGTCATTCCCTCGTTTGCTTTCTGCCTTTTTAAGCCCCTTGCTCCCTGTCCCAAGTGCGGGTTCATTATTTGATGTCCAACATTTAATATTCCCTTGTGAGTCTTGTCTGGTAAGCTCTGTGCTTCTAAGTCTCTGTTCAGTTTAAAGTTTTATTTTGTATAATTCTCCAGCAGCCTGCTGGTAGCAATCGTTGATTGTTTTTTGAGTTAATGTTTTTCTTGTTTTGTTTGAGTTAGCTTAGTTTTACTTCAGTATATTTATGTAAGGTTTTGCCCTACCACGGGTGTTTGTGTTTATTTGTTTATATTTATTTATTAAAAGTGAGTTGATCCCATCTTGTGTGTGCATTTGAGTTCGTTTAACCCCTCCCTTACCATCATGGAGGGTTGCCCCTAACAGAATGAACCCGCCATTCTGAAGAACTCAGCACACACTATTTTTGCAATCATGGGTCACTCTCGTCGACGCAAGCCACGGCCCCCCTCTTCAGCTCCCTGCCGTGTGGTGCCGGTTAACCCTGATGTCTCCAGTCTCAAACAAGCTGGTCGCCCCTTAGGAATATATGCAGCCTCCCTGCTCCTCGCCCTGAATGATCATGGATTAGAGGAGCATGAAGTCATCCGGCTATTCTGTTCTGGTCTGGATTATCCTGTCTCAGCAAATATTTTTCTTGAGGATGGTGACTATTCTATTTGGGATACTATCAGGTCTGTGATGAATGTGATGGAGGGACCCGATTCTTTTGAGAGGGCCTTTGGTCACATTTACTCCATATGCCACCCGGTTGAGCCAGCTGATCTCTCACCTCCAGTTGCTCTGAGTGAGACCGCCTCTTCTTGCGTCAAATTTCCTTCTACCGCTGTGTTCTCCACTCCGTCCCAACACAGACAGAGCGAGGATCCAGCGAGCCACTCCCCATCAGCCCACAGTACCCCCCACTTCAACGATGATCCTTTGTCTGTGTACCCTTTGTCCAGTTACCCCGTCTGTAACAAAGTTTCCTGTTGTCCAGAACCACCTCTGCCTGCCAAGTCGTCCGTTTTTGGTCACCCCGCATCGGTCCCCAGCAACGCTGCCCCTGCCTGGATTCTCAGGCTGGTGGAAGAAGAAGTCAGAGCCGGAAGATTTTCCTCCCTGGGTTTGGCCACGCCCACCAGTCAGCGCTCTGCTGCCTTGCCCGATGTTGTGCCTGCTGACCCCTGTGATGACACTGCGCTCCAGGAGAACCCTGGAATGGTGGAGGATTCTGTATGGCTCAAGTCCTCTAGGTCTAGCCCTGTGTGCCCCCTGGATTCTGTTACCCCTGAATCTTGTCTGTTTGGAGTTGGTCTTGTTCCCTTTGAAGTGGTCCCTGTCCATGCTGTTGTGTCTGCTGTTCCGGCGCAGACTAGAGGAGTGGGATCTGCTGCCCAGTCACTGGACGGAGATTTCTCCAGTGCACTTGCCTGCCAGCAGCTTTGTGAGGGTTCCCAGTCGGCATGTCCCTGCGCTGCCCCTCACGTTTTTGTTGAGAGAATAATTTTTGGGCATTATGTAGTTTTTTGCCTTTTTGTTTTTGTAAGACTTTCTTTCGTTTTTTTGTGCTATTTTTTAAGTTTATTGGCACCTATTGTCAAGCCCTGTTTGCCCTTCCTGCCCCTCCTTGGTCTTGTTTTTCCCCTTGTCTGTCAGAGTCTCCCTAGCCCCTATTCTCTGACCCTTTGTGTGGATCCTGTGTGCTTTTGCCCCTTTTATGGGTTACAGGATCCTGGGCTCTGTTCTGTTTTATTTATTTTCTGTCTTGTTCCTTTTCGTTTCTGTTGGGGTGTCTGGAAGCCACCCCTTAGGGGGGGGATTATGTTGGGTTCTTTCCCTAGTTACTTTTATTTTGTTGTTTTCCTAGTCTTTTATTTTGTAAACTCTCTTCTGTTCCTGCCTGCTCTTCCTCCTTGTCGGTGTTCCTCCATGTTGTACCTTTTATTCTGGCCCCTTCTCCTGTGTGTGTCTTCATCCTGTGTCCTTGTTAATTGCCCTCATGTGCCACACCTGCTCCTCATGTCTGGTTCGTCATTCCCTCGTTTGCTTTCTGCCTTTTTAAGCCCCTTGCTCCCTGTCCCAAGTGCGGGTTCATTATTTGATATTATTTATCCAACATTTAATATTCCCTTGTGAGTCTTGTCTGGTAAGCTCTGTGCTTCTACTAAGTCTCTGTTCTGTTCAAAGTTTTATTTTGTATAATTCTCCAGCAGCCAGCTGGCAAGCAATCGTTGATTGTCTTTTGAGTTAATGTTTTTCTTGTTTTGTTTGAGTTAGCTGTAGTTTTACTTCAGTATATTTATGTAAGGTTTTGCCCTACCACGGGTGTTTGTGTTTATTTGTTTATATTTATTTATTAAAAGTGAGTTGATCCCATCTTGTGTGTGCGCATTTGAGTTCATGTAACCCTTCCTTTACCATCTTGGAGGGTTGCCCCTAACAAAAGGAATACAACATACCGAGAAACCAAAATCTGCTTTCAATTTTCAAATATACAAACTGATAAAACAAAAAAAAAAAGTGGTTTATTGTAGTACCAGTTTATTGCAGGATTTACAGGCTACAGAATTATCCCTTAAAAGGTTAGGAACAATGCATGTGCTCAGTTCCTAAAGAAAGCAGGAACCAGAACCCGGCCAGATGCAAGCAAGATCAGCCTCCCAGGACGATCTGTGAGAAAAAGTGCAGGAGATTGATCCGGCTTCAGAAGGAACCAGAGATTGCTGGAGCATGGCGATGCATTGAGCAGGGCATCATCTGAGCAAGGAGGTAAGTTGTCCAGGTGAGAGATTCAGAGGTAGGTAGGACAAGGTGGAGTGAGGCGTATAAAAGGAGGTGAGTGAGACAAGGAGGTTGGTGATTGGGTTTTGACCGATCATTTGGAGGTTGATTGATTGATAAAGTTTTGTGAACCGTTGCTGAGAACTGCAATACTAAAACTCTTAACCAACTTAACCAAGAGCTTTACTTGAGGATTGGGATGTATCTTTAACCCTGGTGCCTGAAATAGAACAGATCTTGACGCAGCGTCAGTAATCAAATGTGGTATCGGTGTCCACAATTGCTTTGTGATGGCTTAAACTCACAATAAAAATATCAATTTAGAGCCAAACGGGAGCCAATGAATAGCAGAACAGTGATTTGGAGTCATTTTAAGAGAGAACAGCCTGAAAGCCTATAGTTGTTTGCTTTTGGATAGCTAGATATAATCAGCTGGGTCCAATCTGGGCCTCCGTAATTGGATTTCCTATCTCATGGTTCTCTTAGATAAGATGTCATCTGCATTTGATTATCTCTGCTCCACTGTAACTCACAAACTCATATTTAGATTGCGTTTGCCGTAACCATCATCACTATAATCAAGCTCTTGAGAGGCGGCTGGGTGGTTCGGTTTGTTTCAGTAATGCATGCTGGATCATTTGTACCGGTGAAGTCAGACACTCTAGAAAGAGCCGACTGGATTTTAGCCCAAGGAGAGCTCAGGGCAAACAATGGAAGGAATTAAAGCTGAATTTACTATTGCTTCTGTTACTGTGTCATTCTTATGGACTCTCACTTAGATTTAAGATGTCCCTGTATAATATCTCTGTGAGTCAGGGCAGGCTGGAGTAATTGATGAGAGTTGTTGGTGGATTAAATCTGTGATGATGGTTCTGGCTGCAATCGAGGATTCATACATTGACCCGTGTTCAGAGAAATGGCTCAGTGTTTGGGTGGAAGAGAAAAAAAGATGCTGTATTGCTCTAGTTCATAATTTTTAACAATAATTGCAAGAAAATTGTATTTATCGAGGTATTTTCTTGTCGATTTCTGTCCAAAGTCTGTCTGAGGGGGTGGTTGCGTAATCTTTGCAAAGCACTCATGAGCACTGCTTCCTGATTGGCCAAGATTTGCATATTCACGTCAATTGCTGTGTATCTGGAACCGATTGTTTCTCCTCATGAAAGAGTGCGTTGTAATAATTATTAATAATTGTAAAAATAATTGCGACCAGCCAGTCTCTGGTGTGCCTTCTGTCTTTTCATCTTTATGTCTAGGATCCAGGATCCTGATGCCAATTATTAGACTGAGTCACTGTAATGACCACTCTTCAGCACTGGAGCTCAGTCTGCTGTGTGGGTGGAAAGGGAAAATGCCTTGTTTTTATCATAAAAACATCTGTTTTATTTTATGTGGAGGGAGCAAAGGAAAATACTTGTACAGATCTTATGTTTAATGTAAATGAAAAGGGTTTGAATAGCGTGTGTGGGGGGGTGGGGATTTACAGATAAAAATTTAACAGCAAAATACTGTATTAATCCAGTAGAAAAAGACCATACAATTTACAGTAACAACATTTTTTAATTAAATTTAAAAAGGAATGAAAATAAAGTTTATCGTTGTAAAATCATCAAATTAATGTATTATATCCAAAAGAAAAGACATGATTTTAAATGTTAAAAATGTGTTTTGGAGAATTTTTGTAAGAAACCCATGGGATCACATGCACTTAGACAGCTATAAACCATAAAGACATGGATACAAAATGGGAATTTTACAGTTAACTGTTTTTATAGCAACAAAATTATGTTAATTAGACAGTTATACATGCAAACATCCTGTAAAACCAATAACGGTGCTACCATATATTTAACTGTAATGTTCTGGCAACCACAGCTACCATAAAATGTACAGTTTATTTTTTACAGATGGATGGATAAAGCTGAGCCTGATGGATTCTGTTACAATCCCCACATACATTACTGAAGGTAACCTTGCGGCGCAGCAAGGTAACGGTGGTGGGGACTGTTTTTTGCTTTTTGCTTAACACCAGTTAAATTTAAATAGATACCAGCTAAAACCAGTATAAACCATCAGCTATGCTTCAACATAGATCGTGGATGGTCTTAATTCAGATTGCAAAATACATATCCTAAATATTGATTCTGTGAGGGTCTGTTTCAGTTGTATTTGATTAGATCAGTAAAATGTTTGTCTGTATGGAATGTTCTTGTAAGGATTGGTGTATAATTGGGTTTTTATATGAGGATGTTCCTAAACACCAGTGACCTTGTCCTGCTTTAAATGTTTAGGGCACTGCACCAATCGCTGAGAATAAAACAGGGGACATCCTCTTACTGCCATCTATTATTATGCCAATGTGTGTTTGCAGATTGCGGAATGCAGGAGAATTATGAAACAGATATGGTGCATAAATATTGATATTGTTTCTCAAGCTCAATCATGGTGTGTTTGGGGGTTCTGTATACATTCCTTCCCCAGAAGGCAACCTATTAGTGCTTTGCAGAAAGGTATCCTTTACTCTTCACAACTTTTGTGTCTAAATGCTACTTTTAAAAGCACGTCTCTGGGATTGATTTGGTCCGGGATTGAAAGTCTGTGCAGTTCTTTTATACAATCGTGAATTGTTGGTATAGATGGAAATACAGTAGCTTTAAGTGTCAGGTGGTCCTTCAGAAATCCTCCAAAATTGCTGATTTGTGGCGAATTTCCTGTTCTGCTCGTATTTCTGTGTAATCGTGAATGTTTCCACCACAATGTCATTTTAACCGCCTCTCAAAAGCTTGATCACTCAAAGGTAGCTTGTGCTGAAAAGGTCCATTTAAAGATTGCTTTTCTTTTTAAAAAATGTGTACACTTAATTTTTCTAAATGCTTAGTTGATGATAACATAAATTAGCATAAAACAAACAAAAGACCTCTTTTTTCCCTCAAATATCATTATCAAGGCTATAAATAGAAAAGGGTTTAATGGTGAAGTCAAATAGTGCTATTTATCTGGATTATTTACATTGCATTGTAAAACATTGCATGGTTTAGAGTCGAAAATAACTTTATATTTAGTTTGTTATATTTACTTAGGGTAAGGTTAGGGTAACTGGTACCCTTAAAGTTGACTTTAAATATTTTATTAAAGCATAATTCAGCCACCTCTTTTGTAAATTTATATATTTTGGCATTTAATAATAATGTAAATTATTCGAGACAGGACGTGAATTGGGGGAGGGTTGGGAAAACCCCTTGCAAAACCCCGCCTAGTATGCCACATTCACTGTGCTCTTTATTCACCTAAACAAGCTGATGCCAAGGTGCCAAAATACACCAGCTACAGTCTGGAAAGCACCAAGTCCCAAATTCTATCGCTACTTCACGCAGCTGCCATTTAGAGAACAAAAACGAGGCTCCAGCGGGAAGAAACCTAGAAATGATATTTTACTGGTGTGTCCCATCTTCCCAAATTCTATCGCTACTTCACGCAGCTGCCATTTAGAGAACAAAAACGAGGCTCCAGCGGGAAGAAACCTAGAAATGATATTTTACTGGTGTGTCCCATCTTACTGGTAATTCTTACATCCATTTTCTGCCTCAGTGGTTTGACAGGAGCTTCAGTTTGGTATCCATGCAGTGATCGTTTACCTCTACTTCCTGGATTCTTCCCACCAGAGCCTCGCTTTCGTTCTTAAAATGGTGGCTGCATGAAATAGGCGAGTTAGTAACCATTTTATTACTTTGAGCACTTTGATATTTGTAGCCCGCAATTTTCCTTAATCAGATTTACTTTAATTACTTTTCATATATACATTTTTTACTATAAAATAATATGAAAATAACAAGTATGATATAACCTTAGTTACTAGTAATTTTTGGGCAGAAATCAATGCTATTATTAAAAGGTAGGCTTCTCATTATGAGTGATGTATATTATGTTCCTAGCATTTTCTGAAGCTGTGATGTAGATCTGCTAATTTGGTAGCAAAGGTAAATTTGCTATAGAGGAATCACTGACACAATATTATGTTGCCTTTGTCACTGCGAGTAAAATGAACCAACCCTTGTGTTTATTCCAAAGCTGAGATAGATATATGCTGAATTTATTGCTGTGGTGTGGTTGCTATGTAGGTCACTGTAAGTTATATAAGCCCACCCCCAAGTTTCTATCGTTATCCAAAGCTGAGAAATTCCAGAAATTTTGGTTGCGATGGTAAACAGTTTGGTTGCTAGGGAGCTATCAGCAATATCTTAAAAAATTAAGTTGTTTCTAGCATAAACAAACCTCCAAATTCACATTCATTTTGAATAGCCACTATAAGTTAATGTTACTTTTTTTACCCCTGCTAGACCATGGGGTTCAAATACTTTTTCGCAGTGCAGGGTATATTCTTGCACCTACTGATGATGTTCTCAGTTTGAGTTAAAATTTCACCCAATGTTAAGTGAAAGGAAATTTTCCCAGCTTTTTCAGTGATTTCACAGAATTCCTATTGTGGTACCAGTCTGAAAAGATATAGCGACAGCGACCCCAGTTTGGATGTCTAAGCAAAGTTCGGTGGCTGCAGATAAAACGGTCTAGAAGGAGATCTTGCGAGCCAACATAATAAATCATTTAAAAATATTACTCAGTGAAGTACTATACTCGATTAAACATTGGCTTTTTCTCATCACTAAACACAGAGCTGTCCTTGCAAGAATTCTTTCTCTCTTGGTGTAAAAGACAAGGGCAGAAAGTGTGTTCATCAGTCTATTCCAGTCAGGAGGACAGCAGTGTACTGCAGGCTCCTCTATCCCCCCCACCCCTCGCTCTGTCCACACTGCATTAAGCTGTGCATGAGGAGAAGAATGCCAATGTGCTGCGCTATCAGTGTGTGCATGCATGCAGGGTCCGAAGGTGATATGGAGTCCAGGCCGTTACGGTCTGAGAGTGCACTGGCTTGAGAGAGGAGCTCCTCTGCAGCGTGATGCAGAGTGTGTGTGTGTGTGTGATGCCGGAGACGCCTCCCCCTGCACTCAGCCAGCTGATCTTGTAGTGCGGAATACTTCCTAAGCATCGTATGCCTAGGTGTGTTTGAGCCGCGTGGTGGAATGAACACAGGTGCATGCTGGGAGCCAGCAGCAGTGCGCACCTTGTGCAGCTCAGGATGCCACGGAAGAGGAGGAAGAGAGGACGCTTCCTCATCTTTATCGAATTCTCCAGCTCCTCTGGCTCTCGTGAGGGCCCCGGCGCGCTCCTCGTCTTTCTGTTATCTCTTGAACCTCAACTGCCTCAGAGGTAGGACAGCCTGATCCATCTGGTTCTGTCTTTAAGTGATGTCATGGCTTACAGGAAGTGTGGGCTCAGCACTTCCTGTCATAGCCTTGCTGCAAGTACAGAGCTTGACTGAAGTGTCCGTGGAGGAAGATTTGGATGTGTGTTATGTTGGATCTGCAGACAATCATTAGTGAAGACATCTGGTAGAGTTGGTGGATAAATGATCAAAGTTGCAAATTTCTAAATTACCATTTCCTAATTTTGTAAAGTTTTAAAGTTTTGTGGCTGTAAAATTAAAAACATAAGACGCTTTTGAAAGAAATCTGTTTCCTCCAGCCATTTTTTCCTGTTACTCTTATCTGCAATGTCACAAAACGTTGACTTTCCCGCCAACTTATTGAAGCTCAGTGCATGTCCTGTACCTGGCAAGGGTTTGTACAACATTATAATATATTTTATAACTGTACAACATTTTGTCCTCCTTTTAGATAGATAATGAACAAGCGTGATGAGGATTCGGGTCACTCAGAACCTCATGTGTTTTGTGTTCTGCGAATGTTATTGGTGCAGTGCATAAATAGCATTCTGTTGAAGGTGATCTGTGAAAGGTTATAGATTATGGAGACTGTGGTCTTATGTTACAGTCCTGAAATGTCGTGACCCTTCAGTTGAAGATGTTTAATCAATGAAATCCGGGCCACATCACAGATAATTCAAACGCTCTTTGATTTTATGAGTTCTAGACTGAAATTTGAAAGGTTTTCATTGATTTCAGATGGCTTTGAGGCTAGTGAAAATTGATAGTAGCCCTCAAAGGGAATTCTTATTATGAAAGACCCCCTTCAGATTCCAAAAAATATTTACTGTACTTGGTCCCCCGTCTTCATCTCTGTGAGATCATTGGAGTGTTGCCAATCATCCCCTTTGCCTGAGGATTGACTACCTTTTGTCCCTTTCTGCCACTTCTGTTTATAAATATCAGAAAGTAGTTCATTTGTCTGAGCCCTGGTTGTTTTTTTGAGGGACTTCTTTAGAATAAATTAGTGTTATTTAACCATTGTGTCATGAGATATTGTTTGATGTGCTTTAGGAAATTATACAATTTCACCAAAATGTTCTTAATCAACCAGATCTCATTGGTTTCAAACAATTATGAGATAGATTGTGAAATGCATTTTCTTTCTGTCTACATGTATTTCATTCCAAAGAAAAGGATGTCTTTATATTGTCACTACAGGTTTCACTTTTATTAATTTTTTTCAATAGACACCGGAACAAACAATGGAAAAAAAGACCAAATTGTTCTTAAAGGAGCCATATTATGCAAAATAAACTTTTCCTACCATATTTTAGTGTTGTTCCCTCATCAAAAACATGCCTCAAATTTATTCAGAATATTCTGATTTTTGTGAGCTGAAATCGACCATATGTTCCTTGCAAGGCCCATAGTTCTTACCTCCGCCCACTGACCAATCAGATTAATTGCTAGTATTAGATTAACTCATCTCTATGCAGACCAAGTGCGCTGCCTGACCAGGAAGTGAGAACAGCAGAGTGAAGAACAACGTAGAGAAAGTGTGTTTTCTGTCGATTATAATGTAATAGGCATTAGGGTTGGGCAATGTCAAGCAATTTGGGCATCGACGATGTCTTTAGTGAAACATCGCGATGGACAATGATATCGTCGCAATCACCAACTTAGATTTGAGAGTTGTAATTAAACCCCAGATTCAAACCCCTACAATATTTGAATGCAATAGATCCAAACTATCTATGATCGTTGTCATAAATTGATCGTTTGATCACTTTGATCGTTTTATCTCACGCAAACCGCACGGGAGCTCTGTAGCATACACAGGCATTGAACTGCGTGAAGCGCATTGTTATTTCAACACGTTTTCATTTGCGAAGTGATGAGACTTACACAGAACTTTTCGATACACTTTGGACTATTCATGTCCCTTTCCAACCCGGGTGGCACACAGAAAACTCTCATTTGAGCAGCTTCTATCTGACTTGAGACTGGCGGACATTATGCCCTACATTACCTATGATTCCCGAACTACAAATCACAAAAGAGCATGGCGAAAGCATGACTGTGGGACGAATGGGAGTAAACAAAGCGTTCTGCAGAGGTAAAAAATATGAGGTGATTCAAAGACATTTTTTAAGATTTTTATTGCATTAAAGTTAAAGTTATTAGTTAAAGTTAAAGTTATTAGCGGTGCAGTGCTAGTACTAAAATATGTATTATATCTGCTTAACAAATGGCATAATATGGCCCCTTTAAGAGATATTTGTAGAATAGTTTATGAGCTACAATATCTGGCAAGTTAATTATCATTCATGATGAAACCTGTTGCACTGTGTATGTCCTGATTATCCTCAGGGGCATCTTTAGATGTTTTTTGGTGTCAAACAAGCGTGCAACCCCAGCAATGACGATGAGTTTAGAGTAAAAACAAGTTGTTTGATATTAACCACTGCTTTTGAGATCTGAGTTCTGCTTGTACAGAAACACAAGCATCTTTCAATGCATTATCATTCATATTTTCTGAAAAATAGCCAGTAGAGGAATTGCAGTTCAGTCACTTCCTATTAGGCTTCAAGAGGGAAAGCAGGAGATTGGCTTTTCTTCCACACTTCCAGCACTTGTAATGGAAATGTGCTGTTAGAAGCATGCCACATGCTCCTCTGTCAGCAGTCAGATGACACAGAACACACAATTACGGATGTGTGTCTGATGCAAACAGAGGAAAGCAGAAGCTCTGTAAATGGACAGTTTGATTGAGTGTTCATCCCTGGCTGGGCTTTAGGCCCTTGAGATGCTGTTTGCTTGTCTTTTAGATGAATACAGCCAATATCCGTCTCCAGGTCACAGACTGATTTGACATCTCAGAAGCACAATGATATTGTGAGGAAAATTCTGTAAAATGTTCATAAACAGGAAGTGACTTGTTCTTCTACACACAATGTTTTGTGTCTGTGGAGAATGTTAATATGTGCCGTCTAAGATGAGTTTGCTCAAGGCGACTCTGCTGAAGAAGATTAAACAGTCAAATCTATCCCACCTTTGGCCTTCACTGCTTGGAATGAGGTTTCCATGTCCTCTTCCATAATACAAGCCTTGCCGCTGTTTTTTTTCCCTATTGCATTAATTCTTTTTTTCTTTATGCTCAATCATTTTTGTTATTAGCCATCACTTTTATTGCATTAAAACATGATTGGGCAAATTATTAAGCATTATATAGAGTGAACTTTTAGCTGAACACAAAATTATCAGCACGCTGTAAATTTTTTTTTTATTTTATTTTTTTCCCAAAGCGCCATTTTGATGAAAATCAAGTGGTTTGAGTACAACCTAAATCTATGTTTCAAAATTTCATAAAGAACCTCATAAAATGTGAAATCCAGATTTTAATATTTCAAGATTTACTTTAAAAAAAGTTATTTTTTTCCAAAATGCAATAACTCCATGGTGCATTTTTTCACTTCTAAGACATCATTAGAAATGTTTTGTTTTGTTTTGTTTTTTCACAAAAGTATATATATGACTGGTGACTTTGGAACGTCTCCAGTGGACTTTATTGACTGGCATTACCTTACTGAAATGATTCTGTTCCGTCCCCTCAGCACCTCATCTTCTTTGCACTGTGCTTAGTTTAGTGGACTTATGGCGTTTTGTGAAAAAACTTGTCTGGCGTTTATCAAGGTTTGGAAAGAAACAGAAAACCGGGACTACGTTACACGGCAAGTATTTTGTTTATTGGAAATTCGATGTTGGGCTTTTCAAATGTGAAAAAAACATCTTTTATCGCACTTTGGAACCAAACTCCTTATATAAAACAAGTGATGTTTTTATTCTGTCTTTTTTACATATTTTAGATCATTCAGGAGGATTGTGAAACAAAAAGAACAATTCCTGAGGAACAATAGCCCATTCTTTCAGAACAGATCTCTCAAGCTCCTCCAGATTTGTTGGTCTTCTGGCAAAACCTCTGGATTTAAGTGTGCTCCACAGATTTTCCGTTAGATGCTCATTTGGATCTAAATTTATTCACCAGAAATGAGGTGTGCTTTGGGATATGCTAGAAGTTTTCTCTTAGACTGTCTGAGGTTGCTTCGGGTTCCTTCAACCCTGATGAGATTCTCAAAACAAAACATTCCCATAGCATTATACTTCCACCACCATGTTTTACTGTGTGAAACCTTTCTTCAAACATAGGCAACGTCTATATGGTCAAAAAGGACATTTTTACAGTGTGCTTTTGTTTTCTCCAGGTTGTCCTTAGTAAATTTTCATCTGGCTTGTTGTCTTCGGAACTTGAGTCTTTCTTGGTTGGCAACCTTGCAGTGGATTTCTGTGCAGGTCTCCATTGATAACAGTCCTTCACTAATGTCTCGACAGTTGTTCTCCGCTCTTTAGAAACCTCTCTCACTATGTTTCAACCAAAGTTTTGGAAAAAGTTCTCTTTCTGCTTCTGCCCAACTTGTGCTGCACTGTGTTGGTCTCTTTAAACATCTTGATAATGCTTCTCGCTGCAGTTCTTCACAAACCACCTTGAACTCTCTTTTGTCTTTGCCATGATGATGATGCTTACTTTGTGTTGCAAGATACGATTCATC
>SRMA01025710.1:7278-156866 GCA_007224835.1 Danionella cerebrum
TATATATATATATATATATATATATATATATATATATATATATATATATATATATATAGTATGTCTGATCTACAACATCTTCTTTTGCTGTCTGATTTACATTTGACCTAGAACTTCCCGTGGAAGGGAACATGGTATTTAATCAGGAAGAGCTTGGCGCTTCTACATCCAATGACAAAGCCCATGATCTGAACTGCTTAGAGCAGTGTTTCTCAATTTTTTTTCTCATTCCCCACCTAAGCCCCTCCTGCTTTTATTACCCCAGCAGATTGGTGATCTAAGGGTATAAATTAGGCTAGCTACATCGAAAAGGTGATGGCGTTGTTATGAAACCAGCTGTTTTACTGCTGTTGCTATAGTTTAATCAGAAGAACAAAAGTAAAATAAAAGTGGTTTACCATATGACTTCTCTGGCTTTGAAATTTTGACCAACCTTTTAAGATATTTGTTCATTTTGTAGATGGAATCCCTGATAATGCGGTTACTTCAGTTTGTTTTGTACCACTGAAATGCATTCTGACGTCAAACTCCCCGCTCTATCGGCAACACCAATAATGTGTCGTATAACGGTTAGGGTCCTAAGAAAATAAATTCAGAAAGTGGAAACTGCTTTTCGGAAATGAAAGCAAAGGTAAGAAACTGTTGTTTCACATGTTGTTTCTCCTCTAACTAGCGCTACAGAGCATCACATTCCATTTATAAACGTTATTTCTATTTAAACGTAAAAAAAAGTAATCTAGAATTGATTAATTAATTCAATTCTGTTTACCTCGTGCCCCAGCTGCAATACCTCTGCCTTATAGTTTGAGAAACACTGGCTAAGAGCGTTTCAGATCAATCTTGGTATTGTTTTATCTGTTCACTATGTTAAATTATAATTTGTTTTCAAATAAATTGAGATGTTCAATCTTGTCACTAGTTACTCTCTAATCACTTTCTACAATAACGTCAAATGCTAAGATCTAAAGCATCACATTATGTAACAAAGGTTTAATGATAGCAAGTGAGTGCATTTCTACAATTATTAACAATTATTAATACATAGTTTAATATAGCTTCAATCAAAGCTAATGATAAAGGTAAACAATAACCTTCTTATTAAAATATGGAGTTAAGATAAGAGTTATAGTCAAATATTTAAGTTCTTGCGAGCTCTGAAAGACAGTCCAATCCAATCCAATCCATCTTTATTTATATAGCACTTTTTAAAAACAACAGGGTCAGCCAAAGTGCTGTACACAGCCTATGAGGTGTAGGGCTAATAAAAATAGAGTGAAGTAACATAAAATAAATAAAAGTTTGATAAAGCATAGAAATATAAAACCACACAATAAAAACACCAGTCAGAGTAAGAACATTAAAACAAGTAAAAGTCAACAACTCAGAGTTAAAAGCCAGAGTAAAAAGATGTGTTTTTAGGAAAGACTTAAAAACCATAAAAGAATCCATCTGTCTAAGGTGCAAAGGCAGTTTGTTCCACAGTTTGGGACCTGCGACAGAGAAGGAGCCGGGCAGTGGGGCTGGAGCATGTCAGACATGTATTGAGGGGCGAGACCATGAAGAGATTTAAAAAGAAATAAGAGAATCGGAGTAACGTGCTCTCGTTTCTTAGTCCCAGTTAAAAGCCGTGCAGCAGCACTTTGTACCAGTTGTAGTCGTGTAAGTGAAGCCTGGCTGAGCCCATAATAAAGTGCATTGCAGTAATCTAAGCGATTCGTAATAAAAGCATGAATTAAAATCTCAAAATGATGCAGAGAAAGGAACTGTTTGGCTTTGGCCAGTTGTCTCAGTTGAAAAAAGCTCGCTTTGACAGCTGCACTGACCTGAGCATCAAGTTTCAGATTGGAGTCCAATTTTACACCAAGATTTGTCACTGTGGACCTTTGATATTGTGTCAGGGCACCCAGATCTACATCAGCAGCGGAGGCATCACTGGGTCCAAACAGTATGACCTCTGTCTTAGAGTCATTAAAATGTAGCAGATTTGCTGACAGCCAAGATTTAATTTCCTCTACATAGGCTAAGAGTTGTTGAACAGAATGAGGTTGGTTTTGTTTTAAGGGCATCTAGATTTGTGTATCATCCGCATAAAAATGGAAAGAGATACAATGTTTACGGAGAATGGAACCTAGAGGAAGAAGGTATAATAGGGAGAAGAGGAGTTATAGGGAGAGACAGAACACTGCTGAATCCTTCATCCCGGGTTGAAACCCATTTTTGGAACAATATACGGACCACCTTACAGTAGTATGCCTTTCTTTAAGAAGATAAGAAAGGCCGCCACCATGCTTCACTGTTGGGACTGTTTTGGCCGGGTGATCAGCAGTGCCTGGAATTCTTCACACATTGATTGAATAAAATGCTTACACCCATCTCCTGACTCCATCTCTGGAGCTCAGCCACAGTGATCTTTGGGTTCCCTTTCAGTCACTCTTGGAGATGTATGTTGAAGAATGACTGATGGGAATGATCCCTGAAAGAGACTGAGTCTGAGCTGGATATTTAAGTCCAGTGAAACCTACACTAATTCTGCGATTTCATAGGAGCGAACTGAGAGTGTCTTTGATGCTGGAATTTTGAGAATTTTACATGAGCTGTATGCTAAAATCATCAATATTAAAACAAGAAAAAGCTTCAACTACTTCAGTTGTGTGTAAATGAATCTGAAATATATGAAAGTCTAATGTTTCTCAGTACATTACAGAAAATTATAAGTGTGTTCCGCAGTTAGCCCCTGGAATGGCTAATCTTGCTTGCTTATAAGGTGTGCAAGATTGCTAAAACTGCTCGATCTTGCATATTTGCCCTGTTCAACATCAGAAAGATCAGACATCTCTTTACCGAACATTCAACCCAACTTCTGGTCCAAGCAATGGTCATATCAAGACTCGACTACTGCAATGCTCTTCTCGCTGGACTTCCTGCATGTGCGGTCAGACCCTTTCAGATGATCCCGAACTCGGCAGCTCGACTGATCTTCAAAGAACCAAGAAGAGCACACGTCACCCCTCTCCTCATCTCTCTCCACTGGCTTCCCATTGAAGCTCGAATCAAGTTCAAATCATTGACGCTGACATACAGGACAGTCACAGGCTCCGCTCCTTCATACCTCCACGAACTCCTCCAGCTCTACGTCCCCTCCAGACGCCTCCGCTCAGAAAATGACCAGCGTCTCGTGGTCCCATCTCAGAGCGGCAAAAAATCTCTCACCAGGACCTTCTCCTTCACAGTTCCTGGCTGGTGGAATTCCATTGCCGGCCCTGAATCTCTTTACACCTTCAAAAAGCAGCTAAAAACTCTACTCTTTCGAGAGCACTTACTAACTTAACGTACTTACTTACTAACTTAACATAAGCACTTACTTACTAACTTAACTAAAAAAAAAAAACCCTCTGAAGCACTGATTTGGTGTCACCCCATGCGCCTTCTAAAATTTGAGAAGATCTGAATATTTGATTTTTAGTGGGAACGAGAGCTAAAACATGGATGGTGACAGTGCAGAAAGCAATAGCAGGGAATGGAGGCTGAGTTTGTAACTCCCATAACTAATTAAAACTCAACAGTACTGATCAGCAGTGACCAGCAGGGGTCCTAGACACACTTACACCTTTCAAATGCTTGCACACAATTCACCATGTGTGTGTGTGTGCGTGCGTGTGTGTGCATGCGTGTGCGTAAGAGAAAGAGAGAGAGGTGGGGTAAGAGTTGCATGTGTTTTCCTGCTGAGCCACAAGGGAGCTGTATAACCAAAACACTCGTCGGAATCGAACCTGCAAAGAAAATGAGATTCTCAATTGTGATGTGTGAAATGTGAATCTAATTATGTTTGACAAGCTCATCAAAAACCAGAGAAGCCAGCACCTGATCTCTCCAGAACCATGTTCCAAGCACCCCCTCATGAATGTCACCACACAGCTGAAGTTCCTCCATGATCCTCCTATGTGTTAGTTTGACCAAACCCCACTTCACTCACCTGTCAGAAAGATAAAGTTGATGACAGGGGACCGAGGCAGAGGCAGATCTGTTTCAGTTTCATATTTGATGCAACACAACAGAGAAAGAGGAAACGGCTGCTTGGACGCCTCATTAATATATGTCCTATAGTCTGAACTATGGATGTGTTGAAAGAGGACATGAAGGTAGTTGCTGCATGAGTAGGAGATACTGAGGACTGAGTTAGGTGGAAACAGATGATCCGCTGTACTGGGAACAGCCGAAAGTAGAAGAAGAAGTCTGAAATATATTGATTAAAGGGCCTGGTTCGTTAAAACATTAAAGGGGTAATGAAATATATTTAGCTTTTTGACCCTTTTCCCAGAACAGGCCTGTAACACTCTCTTCTGCACTTCTACTTCAATCTGCTGCTCAGAGCATGTGAAGTGACTAAATCTAGACGAGAACATAGACGAGAGAATTAAGACCAATTGTAGCAAGGTTTGACTAGTTATGTAACTAGTAAGGTAACTGATTACTTGACAAAAAAAGGGGTAATCAGTAATTTATTATATTTCTGTAGTAACTTGCCCAACACTGACAAGAACCCACAACCATCAAGAAGCAAAAGTAGATTTGGAACCTGTGAAAACCAGCAGTTAAGCAGGAACCCATCACCCTTGAGAATCAGCAGTTAATAGATAAGGTGAGCTTGAAACCAGAACCAGTGAAGATCAGCAGGAAGCCTGAAGTTTCCAAGAGAGGTTAGTGTCCAGGAGCAGAGTCTTGGGAATTTGTCAGTGATGAGAGTCTAGAGGCTTTGATCGATGGACAGGTATGAGAGATATATCCGTGGAATATCAGGAATCAGTGGAAGACAGTACAATGATTCTGTAGTAAATAAATAAATGCTGCCAAAACGTAATGTCTTCAATTGGAAAATTCAAATAAAAAATTCCTAAAAAAGAAAGGCACCCATACAGCAGCTAATGTACAGCTCGCCACGTTGCCAGATCCCTGCTCACTCAATTAAACACATAATTATCTGGAGTCAGTTCTCATTAAAGCAGCCCGGAGGCCAGTTGTCTTCCCAGCAGTGCATCATTTTATACATTTCAGAAGATTTTTTGTAAAGAGATCAAATCTTTTTTTGTGACATTTCTTAAACGCTTGGATATGCATCAGTATAATAATAGAAAGTGTGATGCGGAAGCCACCGCCTATTGGGCACCTATGCACTCCCTTTGAAATACACTGTGTGTCAATAAACAATGTTTAATACTCCGTCGCTCAGTGTTCAGTTCAGTTCTAATTCAGTTCAGTTCGGTTCAGTCGAGTGTGTGGTCACTCAATACATGAAGTAAAACCTATCCCCATTTTTGTGCTTTATTTTATCCAAGTTTTGTGCATCCCAATTTTCGCCAAATGTTTTTTGCAAAAATATTTGTAAATTGTGTTCAGCAAAATGTTGAAGGAATGATTCGTGCTCTGATAAACTCCTCCCATCTCCTCTCTTGATCGCTCACCCTTCGTGATCCTGCTCAGTTTTGTTTCAAACAGTTCAATATGTGATCTAGTACCAGATAAAAGAGAAAAAGAGCTGAAAACGACTTTATAACAAGACTCTGTTAGAGAGAGAATAAAACATGAAAAAGCAGATGTTCAGTGATCTCCATCTCCCTCACACAAAAGGGAGCTAAAAGTGTGAAAAGAAACTAAAAACACCTTTTTTGTATTATTCAAGGTGCAGTATAGATAGAGCAGAGTTTCTTAACCTTTTTGACACTGGGGCCCAATTTTCGCCGTACAACGTGATTCAAGGCCCATTCAAATAACTTGTTAATGTAAATTGATCCACATCTTGTTTGATTTGTGTTTAATAATTAAATCAAGTCATTTTATGGTTTATTAAAGTAAAATCTTTAAAGTATTCTTTAAATTAAAGTAAAAGAAAACAAAAAATATATATTCACACTGAACAGTTAAACCAAAGTTGTCGTGCTTAGCACAAATTAGAAAAATATTTATAAGGCATTTTGATAAATAAAATTGTGTGGTAATAAAGCAAGCACAATTAAAATAAGTTTAAAATAAAAAAAAAACCTGTAAATGATATTTAAATAGAGTGCAGCCTGCTGATTATGTCGACATAATTCAACCGGCAAACCATATCAACAATTTCATTGCAGCTGAGCTGAAATGCTGAAAAGCAAAGAGGGGCAACCTGACATTCTTTAACTACTCAACCTAACTACATTTTATTTTATTGCCATTTGTCTAGGTTCATATGTACTGTATCCGTCAGGCTTTACAGAGACCTGGATTGTAAATAATCTCAGGATATGTGTATGCTTTACTGTCCTGTCCGCCCAAAAAACAAAAAAAACAAAAGGTCCAACAGAAATAATAAATTAAGATAAATAAATTAAAGTATTATATTTAATTAGTAATGTGTATGTTATAATTATGTTTCATTTCATTAAATTGTTGAATTTCACATTTTCTTGTATTCGAAAGCCTGAGGTGTTCTTTGACCTGGTCTCATGCCTTTACAGAGCATTCACACTTATTTTAATAGCTGCTCTGTTCCACAATACCTATGTTTGTCCACTGCTTCCTCAATGGTTCAGTTGCTGGGAGTATACGAGCAGCAGGTTTTCACTTCTCTTTATACCCAAACATCACAGACTTTTAAAGCAATGGGTACCCCTCTGAAACTAGTGATTACAAGCAGAGAATGGGAGCCAAGGAATGGAGGTCATTTAATTTAAGATTATTTTAGAAGACAGCATGGTGGCGCTGTGGCCAGCACTGTGGCCTTCCAAGGTTATCGGTTCGAGGCTCGCCGGTGATCTTTCTTCCTGGTTCTCTGGTTTCCCCCCAAAACATGAATCAGGTTCATTGAATAATCTAATTTCTCCTTAGGTGTAAAGATCGCGTGCGTTTGCGTCTGTGTTGTACTGCAATGGACTGGCGACCCAAAGTGAGCTGGAGATCAGCAGACCCCTGTGACCCCGAGAGGGAATAAGTGGGTTAGAAGATGAATGAATGAAGACAAGCAGTCTTTTAAAGATAAAATGCCTGCACATATTTCTATTATTTCATGATTATTTCACATTTCTGTTTGAAACAGCTTCAAAACTCTGCTGTATTGTGGATGTTCTGTATTGGTACTTTCGTAGTCACATACTGTTAGGTCTTTGCATCCTCGCTCTTCTCATTCCCTGTCGTTCTCCCATTGGCTCTCTCATTAGGACGCAGGGGCCGCTCGTGCACACATTAGAGACACTCTTAATCTCTCTCCTCATCACTCTATTATTGAACCTTTGCCTCATGCCGTAACTCCTGTGTTCAGTTCAATCAATCTTGTCGAGTCTGACGGGAGCTGCCTTTAGTTCTCTCTGTTCCTGGGGACTCTTCTCGTCTTCTCGTGCTTGGTGCTTGTCAGAGACTGATCGCCATGGCTCTCTAAGCCTCTGGATCCTGCCTTTTGTGACTCTCCTTTAGTTTAGGTGAGGCTTGAGAGCCGGTGGTTTAGTTCTACTCTGGCATCCTGGTCCTCCTTTGTGCTTTAGGGGCTTGTGCCGGACACATACAAATGTTAATGAAATCAAAAATAAAAGGGTTTTTCCTGGTCCCATAAGAACACTCTATAGAGCAATATAAGCAGATTTGGAACATTAGCAGAATATTCTACGAGGTGATCTGCTCATTTTAATAGTAGTGTTCCGCTAGAGTGCCATTCAAACATTGGTGGGATTTTGACACATTTCATACGTTTGGAGATCGCCTAAATGCAGTTGACTTTGGACAGGCAGCAGGTATGATTTCCCTTCTCGTGCAGATGCTCTTTTTCCGCTTGTCCAGCTGTGGTTGTTTTCATACTAAGGCTGGTGGGAAAGGCCCTCCAAGCAGAGCTTAGCACAGTGTGCACTGAAGGATGAAGGCATAGGAACTCAGGCCAGCACTGCATTAACTCTCATGGGGATCATTGTGGTTTTCCCCAGAAGGTTATTCTCAAATTCAGTGTGTGCTAAAATCATTTTTACCACACTGCCTTAAGCGGACAGCTCAGTGTCTTCAGCGGGGATGTTAGTCATGTTCCTTTTGCAGAAAACCAACATTACTGGATGACATTTGCATGTTCTCGTCATCTTCCTGCGTTAAAATAACATGTTCATCGAATGCATGTGTGTGGTCTTTATCATGATAAGAGCAGGGTAAACCTTGATCAGATCATTAATCTAATGTCACCTTTACTCACCAATAACGACCCCATCCATTCTAAGAGGAATTTAGATGTTCGCCTTATTCAAAGGATCTTTTTACCATGCGGTAGAAAAGAGCCCCTATACTGGAATCACAAAGTACATTTGTTAGCTCTGGGTGATTCTTTAGGATTGATCCTATGTCAAGTAAATACAAGCTCAATATCGCTGATACAGATACTTAAAAAAATGAACTATATTAAATGATAAGTCCTAATTAATAATCAATAATACAACATTTATATGTAAACTAACAGATATTTGTTAAAGCAAAGCAGCTGTGTTTCTGGTTTTATATATATATATATATGAAGCATGTATACACAATGGCCTGTTGGAGCGCTATGACAGAGCTCCTTCAGTAACAGTAGTAGACAGTATGTGACTTTTCTACTGCACTTGGGAAAATGTCATGAAGGGATTAAGACCAGGCACAAAAAAAAAAAACAAAATCATGAAAAGTTGTCTCTAATGCAAGGAGTTATCAATGCAAGCGGGGTGGGTGGAGCCCCAGGGATCTCATGCAGGCTGCCTCATGCCCAAACGGAGCTGGAGTCTCAGCAGATCCTTGAGACCTTGTCTAGCAAGCTTGACACGCTTCCTTTATCATCGGGAAAACAATTACGTTTATTCAAAATCATCTTTAGCACTTCACTGTTGTCTGGGATTGTGTTCTACGTGCCACTGTCTCCCTTATTAGGCTTCAGGAATGAATTAATTAACCTCCATAAACCGTTTGTGGTGACCTTTAACCTGACAATGCAACACCTAATAAACTCATTTGTGATTACTAAGTATCCTGTGAAGTCCACATCAGTCCACGTCGAAGGCCATTCGTGAACAAATTGAAAGCATCGATTGGTTTCTTCAAGAAAAGCTTTGAGATCTAAAGAAATCAATTTTACCCAAGACTTCATTAAAACATGAGTAGCGTGTTTAGAAACGCTTGTTCATCATGAGATGAGACTGCACGACTGTTGAGACTTCAAAGTTGTCCATGGGAATGGACATTCGGATACAATTTAAATAAGCAAATCAGGATTTGTGCATTGCTCAAACATGCACGGCGTCTGCTGAGAGCTGTGTAATCTGTTCAGCGTGATGAGATGATTTTCTGCTCCAGTTGCTGTAAAAGCACAGAGCGCAACGGTGCGACTGCATTAACAACACACACTCTGCTCCGCCATGCAACAACTAGTGTCCAATGCAGAGCAAACTCAGATGACCAGCATTCACAACATGCTCACACTCTTAGTGCTGCAACAGTGCAGTGTTCAGCTATTGATCATGACACATTCAAGCATTTCTGGAACCAGACAAAAGCTGTAAGCACCAGCATCACACAACTTCTGCAATTACATCTAACTTACTGACGATGTTTACTGATGTATCATGGATTAGTCATAGCATCAGCACGACTTGTATTCAAGAACAGACAACATATACTGCACGGTTATGTAAGTACAGGTTGCAGCTCCATGGATGAGCTTTTTATTTGTGATGAAAGTGGCAAATGAACGAAGTGGACATGGCAGAGAAAAATGAATGTGAGCAAGGGACGGGAAAAGGCAGCAGGCAAACAATAAATGAACAGAACAAATCTTAAACTCTTTAATACTTTTCACCAAACATGCTTTTTCAGTAGCTGCCCATGGAACGTCTTGCCGACCCTCGTTAGGATTTGCACCACCAGTGCGCTAATCCAAAGCTCAGCTCAGAATGTTCCATAAGTATATTTAATTACGTCTTTATGCATAATAGCTACAGGTCTGGGCTAAATGTCAAGTCAATATTTGGTGTTAATACACTGCAGAAATAAAACGATTTTTTAACAGAACTTGACCGTGAAACAATACAGTCATTTGCCGTTAATTTCACTTTATGACCACATACCTGTAAAATACAGCACACACGCACACACACGCACACACACGCAAATTTACTGTAAAAATTTTTTTATATAAATTTATCAGAATGTACCGTTTTTATACATGGCTTTTTTGTTTTAAAATTATTTAAAATGTTTAATGATTGTATATTCCTGTAAAAATGTATCATAGCACAGATTTTTTCCAGTTTTTCCACATCATCATGTATATGACCGTAAATCTAATGTAAAGACTGCTTTAAATGTAAGAATGTGGTCCATGAAAACTCACAGAAAGCTGAGTGTACTCAAACAAATGTGTAGATTAACAACATTATACTCATATTTTTGTTCTTTGGATATTTTCTGTTTTTTGTCTTCTTGTGTCTATTAGAAACCAGTGAAATAAATAACTCTGTGTTTGTTGATGCAAGTTGTAAATATTGTTTAAAAAAGATGAGGGGGATAACAGGAAACATGGACTTTTTACGAATGGCTAATGTAAATGTAAGTAATATAACTGTATTAAATTTAAAAACTGTTTCTTGCACTAAACATACAAAATAATCATTAAGTTTCTCAGGCCATCAAAAAAAACCTAAGAAAATGTGCAAGAGAAACCGCAAAGCATTATGGGTCTTAGGCTTTTGTCATAAAACAGTGTTGTGATGTGTTGTGTAAAAAGTTATAATTATAATATTGTTTTTGTTGGGTTTTAACTGTGTTTTGAGTGAAACAAACAGTTTTAAATGGGTCGGTGAGTGAACAAAACAATGTTTTCAGGGAGTTTCTGACTGAATTAACTTTGGTTAATGTCAGAACGTAAAAAACACTGTGCTTAAGGATGCGCTATTCAGTGAAGAATAGATGCTTGTAATTTGAGCTAGATTGAAAGTATTTTATTAATAATTTAATATCAATAATATACATTTAATATTTGTAGAAAGAGAGAAGAAATATGCAAATACTTACTGAAAAATTATGTAAATGTCACTCATTTTCGAATGTTTTAGGAACAGAACTGTGTAGGTTAACTGTTATCTGCCATTAAAATTTGGGATTTTATTGTTTAGAAACAGCATTTGATATAAATGTAAAGGAAATAAGCACTAAATTAAGCACAAAAATTTACATTTATTTAGCAGCATTTCTTTAGTTGCAACAGTTTTTTACATTTGAAAATATTAAAGGAATTTTAATTATGCCATAAAATTATATTTGGTATTTTGCTGTTAAATAATGGTAACTGTCTGGCAACTTTGCTGCCAGACATTTTACCATTTATTTACAGGGATTTTTTTAACAGTGTATCTTCCCTTCCAGGAAACCGGCATTAGCAAAAATGTGTGTTTTCAAGCTCTCCAACATGGTGGCCATCTATCACCACGACCAATCTTAACCAGGCTCTCCCCACCAGGCACATCCCTGTGTAAATAATCCTCCCCCATGCTCTGGTGAGGCGACATTCTCACATTTTTCTCACTCCTTTCATGTGAGGTTGATTTCTCACTGCAACCAACCCCATATGCAGATGATAAGTCTCAAGAGACTTTTGTCCTTTCCCCTACTTCAAGAACAGGCACACAGCTGGGGGACCGCCGATCAGTGTGGCTCATCTGATCGGCGAGTTTCAAGAGGCCATGTTGAAGGTTTTTGATCTCTCTCATTATGGCATCAAGGCTTCTTGCAGTTTTGTGCCCTTTTTTCCCCAGCTCTTCAGCAGGACTCCACGTCTTTGGCCGACTAATTGATTGAATTTCACACCCTGGCAACAAGGAGTATCTGCTTATTTGCCTTATTCACCAGATACCTTGACAGCTTAGCAGAGGAGATCAAACAGGATGTCTTCAATTAGGATCTCCCTAACTCCCTCAATGATCTCACTGAGGTAACCATTCGCTGCGACCCATGCAATTAAGAAACACTTGTCTGAGGACGCCTTGCATGGATCCTTGCCATTTTCGTTCTTCGTGTCCTCTCTGTTGTCCTTTCTATTCTCTCTTGCGCTTCTTCTGTTCCCATCTCACCAATCACTCCTTCGTCATCTCGTGCTGAGGTGCCCGTAACTGTTCTGGTTTGAGACAGACGTATGTTTTTCCTCCAAAAAACGGTTTCCTCTGCAAACCCTGTTCAGGACTAGTGTTATTAAAGGCCTGGACAGGAAGACGATATTTTAAAGTGACTCGATTGACTGCTTCTGTCAGATTCACTACTTCAGATAACCACTCTGAGACAAGTTCATTTTATTTCATTGTGCTGGGTCATCCTTGGTTTGTTAAACGCAATCCCCCTAAAAATCCACAATCCTCTTGCTTTAATTCTTGAATTTCTTTCCGACCAGGCACTAAGAAGGCCAAGCTTGACACTCTTTCCTGTCACGTCTCCTCCCACGAGCGCATTGTAGCCCGCTGGTCTTGGCACCTTGAGAGATGAGTGAACCGTGCTTGTGCCCCCGCGTCCCCAAACCTGCCGTCTATAAGACAATTTTGGTCGTTCACATTCCTCTAAGATTTTCAAACGATGTTTGTTTTGTGGCAGCACTTCTGGTGGAAGTCTGTGGTATCTAACATTCATAATTTTGTTGTGTGCACTTAGTGCGTGGTCACACATTGTCTTAGACGTTGTCATCGCTCTAACTGAGTCTCCAGGGAATTCGTCATTTTAACTGTGGTAAACTGTTTCTTAAGGCTGTTCATTTTATTGATCTACCAAATCTCCCCTCTGAGACAGCCGTAACTTTGTTTTTTTTACCTGTTCAGCGCCTCTATCAGCCTGTCCTCTGGCTACCATAGCCTGAGTGACGGGCCGGCAGAGCACACCAATCAGGACCTCAGCAGACTGTTACACTATTTAGCTACATGCAATCCTACATGAACTCCTAGCCTAGGCGGAGTATGCCCACAACTCCTTACCCTCCTTTGCTACGAGTTTGTTTCTTTTCTCCTGTTGCCTAGGGTACCAACCTCCAGCAAGAGAGTCTGGTCCATTGTTAAGAAATCTCTTTTTAAGACACAGGAGTGTGTTAGCAGGTCTGCTAACCGCCGCCGTTCAGAGGCTCCCCTCTATGTCGTGGGTCAGATGGGTTGGCTTTACACCTGCAATCTAATCCACTCACTCGCTCGCTCACTCACTCACTCATTGCTGCTCTTAACTGCACGCAGGTTTTTATAATTTGCTTTATAAGACACTCCCTTGCCCTCTTGGTTGCAAGGTCATATATTTTTCTCTTAAGCTGTAGTTAGCGATGTATAAGAAGTGTCCAAAATAAATAACCTAGAGTCATTTTTATGTTCCATATACCACCTCCGGAGACTTTTTATTCCTTTTCTATCTGTCTGTTTTGCATTGTTTAGTAATTAAACTCACGGTCACGGTATAATTGTCCAGTATGTTTTCCATCTGTGGGGAAACTTTACTTTCTTTAGATTCACAGTCAGACAGGGGTTTGAAGTAATTGAAGTTTCCTTGCAGAAACTAGTACAAACTGGTTTCTTGGAACCCCATCGAGCCCCCTTAACACTTCTGTCAAGACTGCATTTTCCATTGAAACATGTAAAGGTCACTCAGCAAAGGTCAACCTTCACGATCAGTGGTGATTATGAAAAAAAAACAGGTACACAATCATTTTATGAAACATGGTACGCTCCCTGTCATGTTTATTTCTGCAGGGACAGGGCGCTAGCCTTTCCCTGAACACTTATTCTCTGTCATGCAGCTTCTGATGCTGGTTTGCTGCCACGTTCCTTTTCTACTCATGCGTTTCTCGGTTTACTCCCCTGTCTTGTGTTTTTCTAAACATAGAAGTTGGTTCTCAGAGCAAGATAATCATGCTTCTAGTTTCGAATTTCTCTGCCATGCTTTGGGTTCTCAGCTGGGAAGGTGTCTGTTCTGTGTTTTTCATGTTACATACCAACTGCAGGCCAAAGTTACTTAAATCTCAATGTAGGATATTTACTTATGATAAATTCAGGGGTGATGCTAATTCATTATTACTAAGAAAAATATGATACAACAACTAGACCAATACTAACAACCAATACTAAAAGATTATCAATAAACTATCAGTAAAAAGTGTCTCTCTGAATACAAGTAACTCTGCAACTATCTTACTTAGAGGCCCTTCTCGGCATATGACTCATCGCTGCTCTCTTCATTCTCAGTCTTCATATTGGATCAGATTAGATTTTATAGTCAGGGTTTCCCTGATGTGTTCCCATTATATTTCTTTAGTTTGTTTGTTTATTCGCTTGTTCGTTTTTGAGATACATACTGACTGATCTGGGTTCCCTACCGTGCTATCGTTTCTCACGTTGTGTTGTATAGATACAGCTATCATTATATAATGATAAACGATGTTTGAATTGAGTTTTTTTGCTGTATGTTACACACATATTCATATACACATACAGTCACGCACAGCTACAGGGTTTGAGAACAATCAGAACAAACATTGTTTGAGGGAGTTTCTGATGGACTGTGTTGCAAAACTCTGCAAAGGCGTTTGCTGTGTTTGTGTGGGAAATATGAGTAATGCCCTCTTGGCTGAACTTTGAAAACGTCAATAATTCTTTTATTCAACTATCAGCAGCTATGGGACAAAAATCAGCAAAAATAACCATGAGCAGCTCCGTCGTGTTGCTAAAACGATTGGTTTCAAGAACTCCTGATAAAGCTTGCCAAGTTTTCAAGCTTTTATTTCCAAACGGTTTGCCTCATGGTAAATAAAGTATGCTGTAATGATGCCAATTATAGGAGAAGGTGCCACTTTCTAAATTTTGATATCTCTGAGGAAAAGCTTTTTTTGGAAAGTCTCTAGCTGGAATTCTACCAACACGGCTTATTTTTATTTCACTAATAAACTCAGTAACACTTCTAATAAAACACTATGTGAGTGCACTCTGAAAATAAATCTGAAAAGGGACTGAGGCCCTTTCTTTAATACCTCTTCAAGAATCATTTAGGGTTGACTGTACAATTGTTCTTAAAAATATTAAAAATGTTTACTTTTATCAATTTATTTACCATATTTCAAGGTATTTGATACATTAGAGCCATTTGTAAGGTTTTAAATGAGTTGTTAAGATAAAAATAATATCTCCATAATATCTAATCCCATCTCCCAGTGCATTCTCCATTTCTAGCCATCATTATACCCGTGGACTGGGGAACCCTCCAGTGCTTCATAAGTTGAGGGCTGGCCCTAGGAGAGTGAGAAGGTATGGGTCTGAGCTCATTCCCTCCTCGAGCATGTGGATAGAAAGGAGCAGATGCTTCACTGATCTCAGAACACAAAACCTTTTAAATCAAGTCGACACTTCGTCTGGTTGCTCACAAAGGATCTGCGTATGCGTCTGCCTTCTAAAAAGCTGAGTCTTTAATTTGTGGGTCCTTTCCATATCCCGAGACAGGTATTGGCTGCGACTTTCACCCAGGTTTCACCCTGATTTCCATGCATCACTCCTGAAGAAATGTTTCCCTGTGGTTGCGATAATTATTTTCTCATTAGGTTTAAATAGTTTAACTGTTTTAAATCCTTAATGCTTCAGTATCTTTCCTGCTTGACTATCCTTAGCTGTTTTTAAATTAATGCCTGCGTGACTAGTCTTCCAGTTTTTGTGTACAGAGCGACCTGACATTTGTCATGACATTACCTTTGAACATTCAAACTGCTAACTCTACGTGTTTCTGTAAACGTGTGATTCTCATCTATTAATTTGATTTGTCAATGTCTGGGATCAGCCCATCTTAGTGTTGTATTTAAGACTGATTGCCATGCCCAAAGAGTATGCAACCAACGCAACATCTTTGGGTTCGATCTGCTATCTAAAAACTGTTGCATGCATCCTGAATAAATACTTTGTGATTTTGTCAATTCATAATTCGACTCCTTGATATTTTTGCTTCATTTTCTACCACATAAATGGCGTCACGAACAGGATGGGTAGCACATAAATGGCGTCCACGAACAGTCTTTGAGAGGGAAAAGGCCTTGCCAGGACTTGCTCTGCTGATGGCTAGCGGTCCCTTCTGACAAACAAGCCGGCTGCATCAAGAGATAACAGAACAAGCATTTTAACTTTCCTTCTGTTGCCCTTACTGAAACTGTAAAGAGAACCTTTGATTTGAGAGGGTGCCCCATCTATCCTCACGGCATCCACCTGTGCATCACACTGTTCATCTTAAGCTGAATCAACAACTCAGCTCACCTTTACAGTGTTAGTTTCCATCTTTATCAGTTTTCTTTATTAGTATTGCTCTAGACTAGTGTGTTCATTTTCTTTTGTGTTTTCATTATTGTTTGCTGGAAAAAAAATAATCCATCAATAATAGACAACATATAATAAAAATAATTGCACAGGGGTTGCAAGCCAGTGACTTCTGTGCCGGTCCCAAGCCCGGATAAATAGAGAGGGTTGCGTCAGGAAGGGCATCCGGCGTAAAAAATGCCAAAACCAAATATGCGAGTCACCAAATCGATTTTCATACCGGATCGGTCGAGGCCCGGGTTAACAACGACCGCCTCCGGTGCTGTTGACTTACAGGGTGCCGGTGGAAATTGGACTACTGTTTGTCGAAGAAGGAGAGGAGGGAGAAGGATTCGTCGACAGAAAGAGAAGAGGAAAGGCAGGAGTATAGATCTGAGAATAGGGACTCTTAACGTTGGTACAATGACAGGGAAGGGTAGGGAGCTGGCGGACATGATGGAGAGAAGGAAGGTAGATATTCTGTGCGTGCAGGAGACCAGGTGGAAGGGTAGCAAAGCGCGTAGTATTGGAGGGGGATACAAACTGTTTTACTATGGTGTGGATAGGAAGAGAAATGGGGTAGGAGTGATCCTGAAGGAGGAGTTTGTGAGGAATGTTTTAGAGGTGAAAAGAGTGTCAGACAGGGTGATCAGTTTGAAGTTAGAAATTGAAGGGGTGATGTTGAATGTAGTGAGTGGTTATGCTCCACAAGTAGGCTGTAAGTTGGAAGAGAAGGAGAGATTTTGGAGTGAGTTAGATGAGGTGATTGAGAGTGTTCCCAGAGGAGAGAGAGTAGTAGTGGGAGCAGATTTCAACGGGCATGTTGGCGAGGGCAACAGAGGTGATGAGGAGGTGATGGGCAGGTTCGGTGTTAAGGAAAGGAACCTAGAAGGACAGATGGTGGTGGACTTTGCCAAGAGGATGGAAATGGCTGTAGTTAATACTTATTTCCAGAAGAGGGAGGAACATAGAGTTACCTACAAGAGTGGAGGGAGGAGTACGCAGGTAGACTACATCCTTTGTAGACGAGCCAATCTGAGAGAGGTCAGAGACTGTAAAGTAGTGGTAGGAGAGAGTGTAGCCAGACAGCATGGGATGGTGTTGTGTAGGATGTTTCTGGTGGTCAGGAAGAAGAGAAGAGGAAAGATTGAAAAGAAGACCAAGTGGTGGAAGTTGAAAAAGGAAGAAGATTGTGAGGAATTCAGACAACAGCTGAGACAGGCTTTGGGTGGTCAGGAAGAGCTTCCAGATGACTGGGAAACTACAGCAGAAGTGATCAGGGAGACAGGAAGAAAGGTGCTAGGTGTGTCAGCTGGAAGGAGGAAAGAAGATAAAGAAACATGGTGGTGGAATGAGGAAGTACAGGACATCATCCAGAGGAAGAGGCTAGCTAAAAGAAGTGGGACATTGAAAGGACTGAAGAAAGTAGACAGGACTACAAGGAATCGCAGTGCAGAGTGAAGAGAGAGGTGGCAAAGGCCAAACAGAAAGCATATGATGAGTTGTATGCCAGGTTAGACACTAGGGAAGGCGAGAAGGAATTGTATAGATTAGCCAGACAGAGAGACAGAGATGGGAAGGATGTGCAACAGATAAGGGTGATTAAAGATAGAGATGGAAAAGTGCTAACAAGTGAGGAGAGTGTGCTGAGAAGATGGAAGGAGTATTTTGAGGAGTTGATGAATGAGAGGGAAAGAAGGGAGGAAGAGGTGATTATTGTAAAGCAGGAAGTTGAAAAGATTAGAAAGGATGAGGTGAGGAAGGCTCTGGGTAGAATGAAGAGTGGAAAGGCTGTTGGTCCAGATGACATACCAGTGGAGGTGTGGAAGTGTCCAGGAGAGACAGCAGTGGAGTTCCTGTCTAGGTTATTCAACAGGATTTTAGAGAGTGAGAAGATGTCTGAGGAATGGAGGAGAAGTGTCCTAGTACCAATCTTTAAGAACAAGGGTGATGTGCAGAGTTGTAACAACTACAGAGGCATAAAGTTGATGAGCCACACAATGAAACTTTGGGAAAGAGTAGTGCAAGCTAGGCTAAGAAGGGAAGTGGATATTTGTGAGCAGCAGTATGGCTTCATGCCCAGGAAGAGCACCACTGATGCAATTTTTGCCCTGAGAATGTTAATGGAGACATACAGAGATGGTCAGAAGGAGCTGCACTGCGTCTTTGTGGATTTAGAAAAAGCGTATGACAGGGTGCCGAGAGAGAAGCTAAGGACCTGTATGAGGAGGTCAGGAGTGGCAGAGAAGTACGTCAGAATAGTTCAGGATATGTATGAGAGAAGTAAGACAGCAGTGAGATGTGCTGTAGGTCAGACAAAGGAGTTCAAGGTGGAGGTGGGGCTACATCAAGGATCAGCTTTAAGTCCCTTCTTATTTGCTATGGTGATGGACAGGTTGACAGATGAGGTCAGGCAGGAATCGCTGTGGACAATGATGTTTGCAGATGACATTGTGATCTGTAGTGAGAGCAGAGGCAGGTGGAAGAACACCTGGAAAGTTGGAGGTCAGCTCTAGAAAGAAGAGGAATGAAAGTCAGTCGCAGCAAGACAGAATACATGTGTTTGAACGAGAGGGAGGGAAATAGAACAGTGAGGCTACAGGGGGCTGAGGTCAAGAAGGTGCAGGAGTTTAGGTATTTGGGGTTAACAGTCCAGTGTGACGGGGAGTGTGGAAAAGAGGTGAAGAGACGAGTGCAGGCAGGTTGGAGTGGGTGGAGAAAAGTGCCAGGGGTGTTGTAATGTGTCAAAGGAAAGGTGTACAGAACAGTAGTGAGAGCAGCTATGATGTATGGGTTAGAGACTGTGGCAGTGAGGAAGAGACAAGAGGCAGAGATGGAAGTAGCAGAGATGAGGATGTTGAGGTTCAGTTTAGGAGTGACGAGGATGGACAAGATTAGGAATGAGCACATCAGAGGGACAGCTCAGGTTGGTTGTTTTGGAGACAAAGTCAGAGAGGCCAGGTTGAGATGGTTTGGACATGTGCAGAGGAGGGATAGTGGTTATATTGGTAGAAGGATGTTGGAGATGGAGATGCCAGGCAAGAGGTCAAGAGGAAGACCAAAGACAAGATATATGGATGTGCTGAAAGAGGACATGAAGGTAGTTGGTGCAAGAGTAGAAGATACTGAGGACAGAGTTAGGTGGAAAAGGATGATTCGCTGTGGCGACCCCTAAACTGGGAACAAGCCGAAAGGAAAAGAAGAAGTAGACTTGGCTCGATTAGTAAACTAATCGAGCAGTCAAAAACAGTTTTTATCACCTACTTATAATTGTAAAAACTAAAACTTATTCTGTATTTTATGCACTGGACAAAGTTATTTATGTTTGCATAACCTTACACCAGATTATTGCATCTCTAGACAACAATTGATACAGAATGTTGCTGCAAAGTGTTAACTGGCACTAGAAATTCATATTCATATTGCCCCAGTGTTGGCCACCTTCATTAACTGCCAGTGATGTTCAGGGTCCATTTAAAAATTCTTTTAAAGTTAACTAAAGCATTACATGGGCAAGCCCTTTGGGTACATTTCCAAATCACAACAGACAGCACATGACAACAGTGGCAGTATTATGAAGCAAGCTACCGTTTTATTCACTTTTTGCCACAATGATTGACATCCAGCTCAAAGTACAAGTGGATTTCAGTAACCAATAGTGGAATCAATTACCTGGTTATATCCTCTACCTTTATGTCAAAATTAAAATCCAACACTGTTTCTGTGTATTATGAACTACATAAAGATCATGTAAATGTTGTCTAAACACAGTTACATTTACTCTGTGTTTTCCTGGGAGGCTAAAAGGGAGCTTAGAGTTTCTTTCATGAACTCAAGACATGCGCTTGAGGAATGTCACAAATATGTTTACCAGCTGGAGGAAACAGTTTTGCGCTGAGAGCAAGGTCAGGCTGGCGGGAAATGAAAGACGTCTTTCTACAACCCTCACAAACACAAATGTGTCCTCATTTAACCTCACTTTAATATCCTGTAGGTTTTATTTAAAATAGTCTGTTTAAGGTTCAATAAGATTTTTATGGACATCGAAATCTGAGAATCGTCAGTTTCAGATTAACAAAGTCTCAGCTCACATCATGCCCCTTCACTATCACATTCATGGTAATTTGACATGTGATGTCATTATGTACCTTATATAGCACAAGAAATTTGTTCACAAAAAAATCACTTTCTCAGTTTCTCCTATTACTCACATAAAAGCATTTCCTGTTTGCTGTTATTATTATTAAAATAACAATTATCCCCACCATTATTTAAACCAGTCCAACCTCATCCTTGTCGACTTACTTTGAGTTTCGTCCCTCAGTTCCGCCAAACTGTTAGTAGCTTTGGTTAAAAGCGCCTGCTCAGTGCATATATCTCCCACTGTGAGGTATTACACAGATACCATCCGCAAACGGACAGCATGCATAGATTTGTCCCTGCCACCTCATTCTTAGTCTTCAAGTCAATCCCTGGTGGTGAACTAGTGAAATGGATTTCAACTTGACCTTTTAGGAGGTGTCGTAAATGTGGTTTCCAAGGGTTGATCTGTTAGCAGAGAGAGGCCGGTACACAAGGTCTACAAACAAAACACTTGAGCTCAAAACAAATAAACAAACGCTAAACAGCAAAACCTACTTAACTGAAATTGTGAGGGCTTTAAAAATAAACTAATTAAACGCAGAAGGGTGTACTTTTCTCTCAAAAGAGTAGGTTCAGGATGCACAGGTTCAATGAATCCGTCCGTACGGAGCCCGCAGTATGTCTTTCTCCTTCCCTCAGTGAGTCCTCAAGAGCACTCAAATATTACAATAATAAACATGTGCTGGATAAGTGTTCTCTTCATGATTTTGAGTAATGTACCATAAAAAGATAAAAACAGAGTAGTAAATGCCATGTTTTGTGATGACTTTTCAAAAACAGTCTCCAAAAATGTCAGAAAGTGTCGATAAATCCCTTTCACTTCGCCTGGGCTATTGAGCAATGTTAACCCTGCCAAAAAAGTGACAAGATTTTTCCCAAAGCACAATGCCAATACTATACGCCTGCATTCAAAAATAGCACATCCATTACCCAAAGTGTGTGCAGGACTTTTTCAAACCGTGCCATTGCTACAACTCAGAGCTCAAAGGCCTTAAACCAACATTTCTCCACCCAGAGTTCACAGTGTTTCTTATGTGTGCTCACTCATGCTGGCAGAGCTTGGTTAAGGATCAGATTTACCCAACCTCAATTAATTCTTCTTTCACTTCAAACTGAGCCTCTGGCTCATCACCTCACCCCACCGTCCCTTGAGGCTTTTTTCCATGACCTGATCCATGTTCTGTTTATGAACTTAAATGTCAAAAACACACAGGAGAGTAAACTAGATGAAGTTTGATGTTGGCTTGTGCTAGTGTTGTTTAAAAAAAAAAAACATGTTTCTAGGATTTTTAAAAGATGAGAAAGAGTTACCAATTTGGTTGCTATGGTAAACTGTCTGGTTGCTATGGAAAGGTCAGTGACATAATGTTCTCCATGTCAATATGAGTAAAAATGAACCATGAACAAATGTCTCTATGACTTTCACAAGCTGAGATCTGCCAATTTGGTTGCTATGGTAAACAGTATGGTTGCTATAGAAGAATCTGTGACAGCATGTTGTAATCTACTTTCAACTTAGATTAATATAAAACATTACATTAAACCCATGAAAATTATAAATCAGTCATTGTCAAAGATTGACAAGATCAAAGGTAAAATATGAACGAACCTTTCTGCCAACAATTTTCAGACAGAATAAATTTACTCTAGGGAAGAGATGATTTTAATGCACTTACCTTTAAAAGTGGAGGTTACTTTTACATTTTAATATTATTAGTT
This sequence comes from Danionella cerebrum, assembly GCA_007224835.1. Classification (NCBI taxonomy): domain Eukaryota; kingdom Metazoa; phylum Chordata; class Actinopteri; order Cypriniformes; family Danionidae; genus Danionella; species Danionella cerebrum. The sequence continues at coordinate 29,454 of SRMA01025710.1, forward strand.
AATCTGCACTAATCAGAGACACAGAGCTCATGCTTCAACAAGGCTTTATTCACAATTTCTCCAGTATCTTTATAGTCTTGTACAGGTTGGGGGGTGTGGAAACATTGCATACAAGTTAAAACTGTACTCGTCAATGCCATATTATGGGTCAAAGGGTATGTGATATTAATCACGGGTTTTGGAGAGGTAAGATCTTTTCGGTGAGAAGGTCAAGTCCCTACTGGCTCATAGTCATAACCATGTGGGTCATCCAAGTTCCTTCTCTAGCAGTCTTCCTGTCCTTGGATGCTGTGAGAATAGAGTGACTAATCTTTCCGTGAGGATTTGGATGAGGCCTATGATTGTACATTGTGTTCATATATTAGGTGTAGCGCACAGTTTAACATATAGATTAGTGACTCTGGTTTGATTCCAGCCAAATGTAGCTCACCAATCCTCTCCCCTCTCTTCATTCTTAAATTTCCAGTCAAATTCAATAAAGTCCTGTTCAATAAAGACAAGTAAGGCAAATCCAGTAGGATAAAAAAGTTGGTGTACTTGCAACACGCAATGTTTCATTAATTTGCTAGCAGGGGTACACCCTGGACTGGACAGTCTGGTGGGTGAAACTGCAGTCCCCGGGGGAAACCCAAACAAGCACTGTGAGTACATGGAAAACAGCGACCTTCTAACTGAAAGGCCACAGTACTACCTACAGCATCACCGCACCACCCCACAAACTTTCAGTTAAATCTTAAATAAATACGTCATTAAACACTTGATGTAAACTGTCTAATGTTCAATAGAAACGCTGGGAAATCAGTACTTTCGAAGATTGCCTAATTCATAGTCCAATATCAACAATTCTTCCTTCAAATGCTTATTTTCTCAGGTCTCATCGAAATGCTGAACAACTCTCGAATGGTTTTTCCATCACCGTCAAGATTAAGATAAACTCAAATAAGCTCAACTACATCTGTCATTGACCCTGGCGTCTTCCTTCATCAGACTTTACACTATTTACACCACCCGCCATACATTCTGTGAGGACTTTTGAACCAAAATAAGAGATTTCGGCTTTAAGGCTTTCACTTACTGCCTGTTAATTACTGTGAATTTACAGCATTTTACTGTATATGATTCACGCCAACACACAGACACAGTCTTACATTTATAAGAAAAATGAATGTTTGATAGTGAATGTTGCTCTAACTGTTATAATGTCAGAAGATCCTCGTGTTCTAGCAATTATTTTAGCAGGGTTGTGTTGACATCCATGCATTCTAACATGAACAATGAGAACTTTATAGGCTTTCTCTGTATTTGAGAAGTGTACAAAGCTGGGATGTAGTGATTGATGGTTTTACTGGGGCAGTACGATAGAAATAATATTATTACATTTATTGATCATGTTGCATGCCTTTATGGATGATTAAGGAAGATTAAAATGCATAGCGTGTTTTTGGGTAATAACGTGTTTGAGCTTAAAGGATCTAGATACGGACAGCAGCTTTGTAATTGCTTTTTGTTTTATCAATATTCAGCTTCTTCTTTAATAATAATAAAACTAGGAACGCTAGGGAGCTTTTAATTCATTGCTACAAGGGTTAACAAGAGTAGAAAAGACGCCATCAGAACATAGCTGTGGAAAAATCTTCTCCTGAGATTACACCGTGGGTTTTGCCATTCTCTGGGCGCTACTTCTCTTGGTCACTTCCTGGCTCAGAGACTGTTGTTATGCTGAGAACATCTTGTTCGAAGGAATTATATTCTTCGGTAAACATTAAGATTGCATTAAAATGAAAAGAACAAACAAACAAAAAAATAATTAGATTGACGAGTTAATGTGCGGGGTTTGGTCAGACTCATTAATCTAGTTTAACGTTAATCTACATCCATTAAAGTTTAATTTATAAAGCTGAAAGAAACTCAGAATATTATTTATTTAGACGTGATACTTAATGCTAATTCAAAATATTATGATTACCATAATTTATTACCATAAATTGTCAAAGGTATATTAACCCTGCAAGCACCGGTGGATTTGCCAATCACAGCGCCTGTTTTTGTTTCGAATAAAGTAGAAATCACGCAACATCTTTTGTTTACATCGTTTAATTAGATTTAAAATGTTTAGGTTTCAAAAAGGTCTTTAGTTTTGATGTTTTTGGTTGTGATGCATATTTTGTAAGGTAATTTAAATTTAAATGTGGGAACATTTGCGATCGTCTTTCAGCTTCTTTTTACAGATCTGTGCCGTCAGTGCCATCTAGTGTTGAAAAAGAATGGATAACTTTTAGAAATAAAAGACCTGTGAAATGCCACAAAAAGTACTTGGAACAGTGTATAAGGTTCAGGAGAGATTTGTCTTTTTTATCATTTTTGATGATTTTTCAAATTGTTTCAAATTGTTAAGTAATTTCAATCCCCCTTTGCTTTTAGCCAACTGAAGAACAAGGGTTCCAGAAACATAATTGAATTTGTGGCTGTTAATACGAGCTCCTCATCACACAGAGAGGGGATCTCTATTATTTACTTAGCTGGAATAACACTCCAGCTGGGACGTCGCTGCGGCCTGCTTCTCTTTGTTGTTTTAACAAAGTTCTGCTGCCATGGGCCAGGTGCTGGCTCACGTTATGTGAGAAGCACTGTCTCGTCTCTGAGTCAGACTCAGTTGCCTTTCCTCTGGCCCCTGAGCTGGCGTCTTGTGTTTTGCTTGGCGTCTACTGGTATAGTCAGCTGGTGTGCACATTTCTGGGGAGTCTAGAGACTATGAGAAGCTATGCTCTGGTTCGGGAGGTGTGGAGGTAAGGCTGTTAACAGTGTGATTCTATGACACACACAAACACCTTCTGCCGCAGCTGGTGATTGCTATGAATGCCAGGGAAAGCAAAGAAAGAGAAGACGGGAGCAAGATAAAGTTTGAGTGTATACATTTAAGGCAAAAACCCAAATGGAAATAGACTTTGTGTGACCTTTCACAACATTCTCTTACAAAGGTGATTTTCAGAATGTGAAGAACATATTTCCATGTTGTGTAATGAAAGGGATAATGCTCAAAGTTCTTAAAAATGAATGTAAAATCCTTGCAGTGAAATTATTATCTAATGTATGTAAAGGTTGGGTGTAGGGATGTTGTTTCTATAACATCTTTGGTGAATGATTTTCTGACACAACTGTAGACTTTTGAAACAGTCAGTAGCGGCGTTTCCATCCACCTATTTCTATACACATTTTGGAATATTGCATAAACAATCCTGGATGGAAACACAGAGATGTGCATACATTTTATAAAATACAATACACTGTTCATAACTGTGTAGGATAAACCTTTTACCCAATAAGAAAAAAGACAAAAAAAAGTTATTATATACGACAAAAGTCTTAACGCAGCAACTTCCATTTTTCTTTTGATATTTAAAAGAGTTTATCAGGAAGTGACGACTTTGTTCTCTTGGAACTTGTTGGATGCAAACGGTGCTTTATTTTCAAGTATTTTATGTGATATTCCAGCATTTGGATCTTTGGATGGAAAAATGGCTGATGATCTATGCCTGGTTATAAGACTGACATAGGTCCTGGTGCATCCAGGAAGTGTTGTGGTGTTTTCTGCCACACAGCTGTGTCTTTACAAATCATGTCTAATTAACTGAACCAATCACAGGTTCAACTAAGCTTTAGAAACGCACGCACATGTGATTTATTTTTAAAAGAGAGTTGCGAGAATCTTATTGGGCATTGTGTGTTGATTAAGGCTGTGGATAAAATTGGTAAGATTGCAATGCTGCGAATGCTTTCTGGGGTGCACCAAATATGTGATTTCACACGGCCAGGATTAAAAATCACTTGACCGTCATTCACATGAGTAAAACAAATCCTGAAATCTTATAGGCACAATGCCCTGCATCCAGTAGAGTCAGTGTCCAGTTGGACTCAGACAATGGAGGCATGTTTAGAATTCTTCAACTGTTTCATCCTGAGTTTATAGTTGTAGAAGCTGCTCTGTTAGGAGCATATGGCCTGCAGCTGTCCTCAAATAACAACAAAACAACCCACAGACACCTGCCCAGGACTCACACGTGAAGACTAAAATACACAGAGAGCTGTTGTGACAACTGTAACCATAACTTGACTTTCAGCTTAAGGGTTCAGTACCTTTGAACCTGCACAACCAACAAATATATCCGACAACTGAGTCAATCAAAATAAACTCTACTGATTTCGGGAAGAAAGCACATCATGTCAAATTCATTGCAATGATGTTGAAATGTGAGTGCTTGGTCAGTCTAGAATGTTCCAAAGAAGTTCTGTTCTCTTGGTTTCTCCAGGTGTGAAGGATCCAACACACAGATGAGGAACTAAAATATTGACAAAACTGGAAGCACTGGAAATGATATTGTCCTGTAGAGATAGGACCTGACTCAGATGGTCCAGCTCTGGGGCAAAAACGTCAGAGAATTAAAGTATGCAAACTGCAAAACTCTGGTGACGAAAGACAGAAACACCAAATGTTGAAGTTATTTGGGAAGTGTAAAATTGATCAGGTGAAGGTAATGGAAGGTATTGTTGTGTGAAGATTTGAATCTGTGTCCTATCTCTAAATTCAAATGTTTAACAGAGCAGGTCACATTCTGATTTTCACTAAGAACCCCAAATTGTATGTGCATTATGGACTAAAGTGACATCCCATTCTTGGGCCATAGGGTTAAATATGACATGAGCACAACTGTTGCCACAATAACAGTTTTAAAGTTGTGTTTTACATTTATATGTATTTGACTTTTTTACAGTCATGGGGTGCACATCTTAATGGGAATTCTGGGTCGTTATTCTATTGTCCTTTGCTCTAATTCATCACAAAGGTGCTCTACTGGGTTGAGATCAGGCCAGTAACTTTTCCTACAAATTTGCAAGCAAGAAATTTCCCAGAATCACTCAAACATAGAATTGCTCCCCAAAAATGAAACCCAATTATAAAGCTTCCGACTAAAGCACCAGGCCCTTTAAACTTAGTGATGTATGGCTTGGATGCAGCTGGACATTTGGCCATTGTACCCCATTCTATATAGATATTTTGGCCCAAGCTGAGAGCCAGGTAAGGAGGCCACATGTCGGAAGGATTCTTCACCTCGCTACAATATGAAAACATTGATTAAACATTGACATTCTCGTTTAACGTTTAAAAACAAATGAAAGCAAATAAACAATGGCAAAGCTTTGTGGCTAAGAAAACAATTCCTAGCAAGTTTATTGTTATATGTTGTACATGAGTTTCATGTTGATTAAACTGATTCATCAGAATTGCTTTCAAACAGGTCTCAGTAGTAGGTTTCAGGGACACCAGAGTATTATGTAGTAAAAATAAACAATCAAAGTACCTTTAGCTTTTCCATTGAATGACTAATAAAAGACTAATGCCATCCATCGCTCGCAGTCTTTTTCGATGCATGATGAAGTTGCAGCTGTTTTCTACAGTGAGAGGTATTAACCAGTAGGAACCCCATTCAGACCCTCCGCATGATTCTTCATACAAATACAAGCACCTGCAACACAGCAGTGTATTTCTAAACCAAGTGATACAACCTCCTGCAGAGAGCTGATCTTTCATTTCATTAAAAAAATAGTTAAATTCTGAATGAAGAGTTTCAAGAGCTCCTCAACAGTTCTGTAATCCTCAAAATGTAATATATCCGCTCTTGTGATGACCACTCAAAGAAACCCTGCTGTCTGGACACTGATCACAAGCCATCTTGAAGGAAATCAAAGTTTATTTCACAAAACAAAACTCTTGAGCACTGCCAGAGGTCTAATCCTTGTTTGTGTTTTTAATAAATGCCACATCCTCAAGACAAACCACAACAATGACGAATCTAAGGCGACGTGGTACCTGCAGACCTATATAAATAAACCAAACCCAAGCCAACATCAGACCAGCTTTCAGAACAAGACGAGAAACAACAGCTCCGCAACCATATCGACATCCAGCATGAAGCTCTCTTTTGGAACCGTCTTCTTCACCATTGCACTGTTGTCCGAGGGCTACTTTGAAACCTCTGCGATTCCAGTGACCGAAACAGATGCAGATCTGCAAAGCCTGACTGAGAGCTTGGAAGAGAACGCTTTGAGATCTTCACCAGAGACCTCCAGGATCATTGTGGTGGCCGACTCCAATCTGCTGAGGACCTTGGCGGCTCTGAACAGAGGAGTCTTGCATCAGAGCCTCCCTGAAGGACTTCTTAGCACAGAGCGCAGAGATGTGGCGCCAGAGGCAAATCCAGGCATCGTCATCGTCAGAAGGGACACCATGAGGTGCATGGTGGGAAGAGTCTATCGGCCCTGCTGGGAGGTGTAGAGCATCATGCAAGCTGCTGATGGCAAGAATTCATCTGCGCTTATCAAGAGTTGCGCTGAGAGAATGTAAAAATTGTTGCAGTTTATCTGATTCTTGCAATTAAATGGAAATATTATTCCAGAAGGTCTGATCTCTTTCATTTGTTGTATATTTTAAAATTCAAAGCAGCTGAGGCTTTTTATCCAAAGCAACTTATGTTGTATTGGAAAAATTCCCCTTTTGAGGAAAGCCTCAAAAATAAAACCTTGATGGTTCGATTTCTGATGATTTTATCAACAATTTTTTTGCAAGAAATATTAGTTTTCAAAACCCATTTTCTGTCGGTCTTTCTATTGTCTTCACAGAACCAGCAATCGGAGTCTCTGTCTTGTCATGGTCTCGACTCTCTGTTATGTATTTAAAAAGTACTAGGTGTCTGCGATACAGGCAACGATTTTACCTGGTATCGGATCGATCCCAAATTACAAGTTTATTTGTATAGCAATTTCATATAAATTGGTATTTTAAATTGCTTTACAGAAAGATGAGACACTGAATAGTATATTCATAAATGAAGTGTAAAGCTGAGTGTAAAAAATTGGGGTGAATCCAGTTTCGCAAATACATTTCTGTCCTTAAATATTTTTTATACAAAACTTTCTACTAAATCCCATCTGACTAGTGTAAAGGATAATATGAGGTACCAATATCTAAAGTGTAAGGTGACTGTGACTATGGCTGAAAGCATACTTAAAACATGGAATTAACTTTAAGACTTTAAAGAGTGCACAATGAGATTTATTCATTAACCAAAATCACTCAAATAAGTTTTTTTAACCTAAAAAAGATTAGGAGAAATTCAATTAGTGGTCAATAATAAATAACCCTCATCTGTGGAGGACTTCGTCATCTTGTGATTACTATGAACTGATTATTCTTCTTGGCATCATTTATTCAGCCTTTCCCATCCTCGACAAGCTCTGGGCAAACTGATTCAACCTAATGTCTTTGATTGGATTAATTACATTTCATTCAGCCCTTTCATCTGTTTTGTGACTCAATTAATCTGTACTTCCTGCCTCCTATGGGCTGTTACTGGGCAAACACAGCACTAGCTTTGCTGTCTCTAGTAATAGTGCAGCGGCTAATTCAAGGGTGGTTACTGTAATGTACATTATTAGCTGTAATCATTTTATTTAGATTAAAAAGCTAATTTTCAACATTCTCCTGTGGTCAATGTCAAGAATGTCTGGTTTAGTATCATGATTTCATATTGGTGTTCAATAACTTTTACAAATTGTAAACCCACCTCTAGGTAATTATTTATCGATATCTTTTTAATCTCTTCAAAGAGTGAAACCCTTGCTCCTCAAAACACAGAATGAAACAATCCATGTGCTGCATTTGCTTCATGGTGTGATTGTGATTCTAGTCACTTCTGAAACTTCTTTACATTGTCTTCTTGTTTTATGTAATATTTACTAGGAGACAATAATCCTTTACTCACTTTTTAATCTAGTTACAATATAAAATTATCTCTCTCCATCACTTAAAAAGTAAAAAGATGACTTAAAGCAAACCTTAACACTGCCCCCTAGTGGATGGGTGGTATCAAAGGCTCTCATACAAATCAAACTAGACCCTAGCCTTCATAGCTTTGTGGTTTTAAAACTTTTTAAATTACATTTTTTGTCAACGATAGTTTGTTACATTAACAGTTTCAGTCAAACATAGTGTTGTAAAATGTCGTGGACATAGTATCGCATACAGGACAGTCATAGGCCCATCTCCATCATACCTTCACAAACTTCTGCAGTCCTACGTCCCCTCCAGATGAGGAAATGAACAGTGTCTGGTGGTTCTATCACAGAGCGGCAAAAAAAATCTCTCACCAGGACTTTCTCCTTCACGGTTCCTTGATGGTGGAATTCTCTTGCCTTCCCAATCCGGAAAGCTGAGACTATTTCAAACTATGTATCAGCTTGAACATCTTATGATTAACAGACTGCTTATGTTTACTCCCCTGCTAAATACATGTATCGATGTATGTACCGTATCGGGCGCAGAGTCTTGCATTACTCCCATACACGTCTACGTCTGAGGCACGATCACTGAGCTGCAGGGAAAAAAAAATCTCTGAAAAAAAGGACATAACATGCAAAATGATATCATATGAAAGTCAAATATGAAGATTGAGGTCGGCCATTTTCCCCAATCCTACCGACAGACTGAACCTGTTTTGATGCCAGAGCTAAATTCCACTGAATCATATCCTTCAACAAATATGTTCAAATGAAACAGAACTACATTAAATCAATCATCACTTGATTCTAAATGTTTCTGATATTGTCATGCTTCCATGTAAAGCTCCTGTGACAGAATATTCACAACAGAAACAATGATGAAATTCAACAGATCATTATGCATCACTCTTTCCCCGTGTTCCTATTTCAATTGTGGACACACACTGTGAATATCACGCTGTGTATAATAACCAGCCCAAAACCTTGCTGCACTGAAATTTGTCTGAGATAAAATGCTCATGGCTGGGTTGCTTTATTCTTGTGTAAGACTAAATCACAGCGGAGAGCGATGGTGGTATTTAACAAGCAGCTCACAAAGCGTTGCTGAATAATTCCAGGTTTTTACAATAGTTTCAGGTGCTTCCAGAACCAAGCTAATTTGCAGCTCATTGTGTAGCAAACAATTGTGTGTCTGGGGAAGGTTTTTTTCTTTATCTTTCCAGCTGTTCAAATGAATTCTAAATTGCTAGCGCCTCTGCACCAAGCAGCAGCCAATTTTTGAAACCTTACCACTCACTCTTTGACTTGATGTCAGCAGCTATTTTCATTGAAACTGGAGCTTTTTATTCTGCAGTTTTTCTTTCTTCCTTGTATTAAAGAAATATTCACAATGTGCATCACGTACAAGATTTTTTTTTATTTGTTATGACTGAACAACATCATAAATAAGCTTAATTACGCCTCTAACTTTATATGCACTGATTTTGTTTAAATACTTATTGCACATGGCGGAACAGTGGCGCAGTGGGTAGCACTGTTGCCTTCCAGTTAGATGGTTGACCTTCCTGGCTCACCGGTGACCTTCCAGGAACGAGTTTGCATGTTCTCCCTGTGCTTGCCTGGTGCTCCTGTTTCCCCCACAATCCCAAAAAAAATGCTATTAGGTTAATTAAATAATCTGTGTGTGTTGCCCTGCAATGTCCAGGGTGTACCTCTTGCCCGAGGTGAGCTGGAGATAGGCACCAGCAGACCCCCGGAAAGGGATTAAGTGGGAAAGAAAAGGGATGGATGGATAATTACTTAAATAATCATAAATCCTATTTACTTTATTTCACTTCTTAAATATCACTGTGTTTGTCTCCTATATGATATATTATCCAGAGAACCAATGATTTACAAAGAAAAATTATAAAAATGTACAGGGGTACACAAACGTTTGCATATCCCTGTAAATCCAATGTCACCAAATTTCAACTTGTTCATCAGTGGAGTAGTCCAGACACATGTATGTAGAGCGCAAACTTTTTTTGTTTCTTTAGGAAAGAGATTCAGGCTTAAATTAAAAATTAAAAATAAATGAACTTTTATGAGACACGTCCGTAGGAAAATGCATGGGAATACAGTTTAAATTCTTCGAAATCTGATGCTGGGTGATGAACAGCCAAACTGTTACCAAGGTGAAATTGAGAATTGACAGGCAAAAAATAAAAGGAAGAAAAAAGGAATAAAAAGATAGCATTCAATAAACAAGACAATAATGCCAAACAAGATAATAATTAGGTTTATCAATATAAACAGATCTTATGCTTATGTTGTTTGTGTTGAATTTACAAGTCATTCTGTTTTTACAGACCTTAATAGTGCTGGTTCAATCCTCTCTTGTTGGGCTTCAAGGCTTTTACCCAGCCCTTGACTAAAATATGAACAGTCCATTGTTTGGTCTATTTCTCTGTCAATGATTGATTTTGATGGGATTGTTGGTTTCATGAGTTCAAGAACAAACGAGGAACTGTACTCCCGAAGGAGAAGAAGCAAAAGTCCCTCCAAAAGCCAGGTCGCTTCTGACTGCAGGAGTGTCTGGGGTAGCATTCACTCGTGCTATCTTCACTCTGGACGAGAGATCCACAACAAAGGATTTCACACAGCATGAATTTAAACAAAATCGCACAGAACTTGTTCCTAAACTGCTTCTCGCAATAATCACAGGCATCATTTTGGTCAGAACACACTGCACGCTCGCCGACAGACATAGATATTTAAGAAGCATTTTGCTAACCGGTGACTTGTTGGTACTTTAATCTGTGCGATTGTCACACGCCTGCATGAATCGAGTCTAAAATGGGAGCTAAAATTGTGTGTCTGAAACTGGTTTTAAAGAGAAGTGGTTTGTTTTTCAGAAAACGCATAGTTTGGCTTTATATTGACTGATAAGCGATCGCTCATCCTCTTCTCTTTCTACGTAAATGCACCGTGTGGCATGGAGAGGGTCTGTGCACACGTTTTTAAACGCAAGAGAAAAACGCAGGGATTGATGACGCAGCTGCAAAAGTGGCACATAGGTGTGAAAAGGCCTTAAGTGGGAGGCTACTTTTAAAATAAACAAATGGTTAACTTAAGCCTCATCTACTTTACCAGCCTAGATTCTCTAGATTTGATGTCTATATCTTACTTTTTTCACCTTCTATTTACATGTGTTAAGTGGTTTAGTGGCGATATTGGTCGTCCTATGGTTCGATCGCTGCCAGGTTCATTCTAGGGCAAACCACTTAACCCACATTACCATGCATGCACGTGTATTTGGTGGAACAAAAAAGTTGAGTCTAAAATGGTAGCTTATTATGAGCACCGGTATGTAAAAGTGGAGTGAATGCTTTGAAAATTGCAAAGTGTCTTTAAAAGTCTTCAAATGCGATCAGTATCTGATTTGTGTGTTTACACTTGCCAAAGCAACATGCTTGAGGTCACTAGGATTTTCTACTACATGTTGCAAAGTGGAAAAGAAGGATGCAAGTGAAATATGCTTAATCATAGCTCTTCGCTGTAAACAATATTCACTTACGTAAAAAAAAAACTCATGATTTTGAGGCAGAGGTCAAAATGAGGCAACTCCACTTTCAACCATTTGCTGTGATTTGAAGCTGTCACACTCTCACACTTCCCAGGTAACATCATTGAACCATGGCAAACTTTGCACTAAATTCACAAGTCATGTCCACATATCCACACGTTTTTTTTGAAAACATGTTTTTTTTTCTCACACCGTGTACAAAAAACCCACACATGTCCAGTAAAAAAAGAACTGTAATGTCTTGATTCATGGCATTTTAAAAAATAATTATTCAGCACTGTGTGTGCAAAAACACAAGTGCCTCTGTTCTGTAATCAAATAGGAAACATAATCCTCTACATGCTGTAAGCCACAATAGCAGAATAAACAGCCACATAATTCTGGCTTCGGCCGCCATTACTCTGTTGTCAACAGAGCACTGACACAGCGTGACGACAGTGACAAACTCCACCCATACATGATACTCTGGTTATCCTGTCCACACAGACCCGACGTGTGGATTGTATCAAATACTATTCACCTTGGCCAGCGTTTTCAAAAATGTCACATTAAACGGTGCTGCGGCTACGTGTTAACGGACAGTGTAACCGTGCAGAAAAATACATGTAATCAAAATAATCTGGAATGTACGGACAGGGCCTTAATTAAATGGTGTTTTCCTGAGTTACTTTAGTGCAGATCCGATTTATTGCCACATATGAATGACTGTAATTAAGGCCTACGTGGATTCCATTGGCCATTTAGCTATTTGTATAGCAAGTTCCTCTTTAAAAAAAAAAACATTAAATCGTTCCGAATTGTTCCATTGATTATTAAAAGAAGACATTTATTGCTGAAAAAATTCTTGGGTGTCATAAACTATCAAAGTATGCCAGTACTTCTGAGCACATTGATCCTTGGCAACAGACAAACTGAAATGGTGGGCAGTTGGGAGCCAGTTAAGCTTTTCTTTCTGATTGTAACATAAATACTGAAACTGTTGGACATTATATCTGAAAAACCTGCCAATTTAGGCTTCATGACTAAATTTCCACGTTACATTTTTATTTTGAAGTAAAGCTTGAATTGTCAGAAGCACAGCTGTATATAAAATGTAGGTACACCACAGCCATTAAGACCAGTGGCAGGACTGGTCTGGTGGAACATATGACTCTCCACACTCACCAGATCTAGATATTTGAGCCATTCTGGCCATTTTTGTTTGAGAAACAGCTCATAGTATGTTTTCTTCCTTTAGTTTCACATGTTCAAATTGTGCAGAACCGATCCTACAATGAACTAAAATATATTCTTAAAAAGCTTTGCAAGACCGCTGAAGGAAAAAAATGTGTATGGTAATCACTTAAACTATAGCACATACAAAATGACAGAAAATAGCTTTGGAAAAGACCTAACATTTTTTATAATAATTACACCCTTTTTACAGGGTGAAGAGGAAAATCTGACATCTGGAAACATTCTAATCTTCTGTTATTTGTCCGTCTCCTTGAAGGAAAATGTGGAGCTTTCTAGAAATGGAATAACAAACAATAATTAAAATCTGTCGAAAGTAAGTAAAGTGTTTTTAACTGTGATGGCGTGAGGCCAGACCAATGCCTTATTAGTGTAATTAACAGCTTAGTGCTCTTAAAGTGGAAACTCCCAATAATTCTCTGAAATGCTGACCGAACATTCATTACAAAAGGAAGCTTCATTTAGACACTCTCTCACCTTAAGCATATTTGGTGTCCAAGTTCTCACAGGGTGAATGGTTAAAAGACATTGCACTGCACTGCACTGACCAGAAAGCAATGGAACTATAAAGCCAGGACTCTACGAGGTGAGTAGGTAAGTAAAATGTGGGAAGCAACCAATCAAAGCATCATCCATGCACCTCCTCAGTTGTCAGATCTACGGTTCACTCCACCTGACTCTCCATCATAACTTTCTGACTTCTGGATTCTCCTAACTGTGCATCTTCTTTGTTTCATCAACTCGTGTGGTTTACTCCAGTTTCCAATAATAATATTCACTCTGAAGACATTGAGGGCTTTTGGTTTATTGGTTCTATCCCAAAATTGACTGGCAGAGTGTTATCAAAGCTGAGTACCATTCCTTTAAGCAACATTTGACTTTTCTACCTGCTGTAGTTTGTAAATAAAACGTGTAAATAGTTCTTTTTACATGTCCCTTCTACAGTCCATAGTGGTAATAAACAGGTAATATACAATATAGATTGCACTATACATTGGTGTACATAAGTGTTCAGAACACAGATGATAAGGGTTTGGGGTAATCGTGCATTATGGGTCTTCTGACCGTAATAATGATAAAATAAATGTGAAATGGCAGACCCAAACACAAGTGAGCAGTGTTTTGAATTTCTTTGTTGAAAAGCCATAACAGCAGGACTACAATTACCAACATGCACTGCTACAATCCATTCACAACCAACCAGTCTCTGGATGAATCTTTATAGAGTCAGTGGGAAATAAGGTAAAAAAAATAGACATATTACAACAATTTAAGTACTTTTAGGCCTTTCAAGCATTTCACTTTTGTTGGGCACAACAAAAACACAATATGAGTTTTGAACAAGGGCACTTGAACCCTTAGAAGTCTCTGCACACACCAGTGTGTGTGCCATCACACTGGCTGTTTTAAATTAAGAATGAATGACGTGACCCAACATTGATTTCAAATATATGTTTCAGAAAGGTTATTAGCTTTACATTTTTGGTTTTAAGCAAACATTACAAGAGTTTTGATGCATAGTTTGCAAGGAAATTAAATTTAAAACATGAGAAAATTCATGATTGTCTTTCAGTTTTGTTTTACAGACACCAAAATGGAGCCATCAGTGCCGTAAAAGAAGGGATAACCATTGGAAGCACAATACCTGTGAGATGGCTTGTGTTTTTCTGCCACAAAAAGAGCTTGGAACAGTGCATAAGGTTTGCCAGTTTTTTTAAATAAAATTTTAACATTTACCATGTCTTTGCATTTTGGGGATAATGAATTTCTATTTTGTCTCAAAACTTTAGATTTTTATCATAAAACACAAAAAAACCAGTTTGTTATCTGTTTTGACAGTTTTTTAATACTTTAATTGTACTCAATTTAATACTATGATTTGTATTCTTTGCCCAATTACAGGTTTGTTGTATTGGTAAAAAAAAAAGAAGCTGAGGTTGTTCTAAAAAAATGATATCAAGCAGTGCCATGAAGACTTTTAAAGATAATAAATTAGAGCATGTTGTAAAGTTGTGAAAAACACTCCAAACAAAATTTTTTTATATGAAATTTCTAAAAATGTTATTACTTGTATGTAAATACCCGGAGAGATTGCTTGTCATCTATCATTGTGGGTTTAGGCTGAAGTGGCTAAACATAAAAAGACCTTAAGGAGTTATTGTAGACAGAATATTAAAATAACAGTTTCATATTGCAATTCATGCAGTTTCACCACCTAAAAAACCGCTAACGCAGCACAACCCTGGACAACACCAGACTTGAAGCAGCAAGAGACAGCCAAAAAACAATACCTCAGATGTATGAACAAGGCCAAGCAATTCAACCGGGGTGTAGAAAAATATCAGCAGGTGCTCTGGACCCCTGAGTAAAAAAGAAATGTTGCAGAATGCAGTTTGTTTCTGAAAGGGCTAGAGAGTGATAGTGAGAGTCTGCAGGCAATAACAAAGCATGGTGGAGGTCCCTTTGAGGTTTGGGGCTGCATTTCTGCAAGAGTTTTTTCTCATTTCTCAAAATTTCTGCATTTTTTTGCAGAGTTTTGCAAGTGTGCTAGGTGCAGAATTGTGTTTAAAAATGTTTTGATCTGAAGCAAAAGACGAAAAACAAGCCAACATAGTAATGTGTATTTTACAACACCGGTTCGGGGCCAACTGGGGCTGCATAGTCTTTCTGCACTTGCACTGGTTTCCTCCAGGTAATTGGAGATTTCACAACCCAAAAACATTCTTTTTATGAGATGGACAGGGTCTACCAAGTCTTTCCCCCAAAGTGAGCTCTGGCAGAACCCTTTGACCCTCACCTGAACAAAGTGAAACGTATGTTTCATGGATGAATGAACGAATGCTGAAAACATTTCATTTGAAGCTAAAATTGTATTAGAGCACATAATATTCACAAAAAATAGTATTACCCAATTAGTTTCATTCCATTATCTTTCAAAGACCGAAAAGAAAGCACATATTTTGAAGATTGTCAAAGCCAATGGTATATTTTGCATCATATTATTGGTGCAAAAAAACATGGAAAGCAAATTAAATTATAGATTTTGTTCAAAAGAAAATTCTGTAATCTTCCTTTAGGCTTGATTGGCATTTTACCAGTTTTCTTTCCATACGTAGCAGGATTAGGGTCTTGGTGATTGGCAGAAGTCACAGCAGGATAAGAACTGTCTGTCTGTCTGGTTCTTCTGGTCTCTGTGATCGCATTAATGGAGCTCATGAATAATTGACAGATTCCCTTTTGAACCTGGCAGAAGCCATGTGTGCCAGGACCTTCTCCCTAAGTGCACTCAGACCAGGGCAGGGCAGAGGAAACAAGGCTTTATCGACTGAAGCCAATCGATAAGTGCTGCCGCTGCTGCTGTCTGTGCTGTGATGCGAGGGGAGAACAAGACATTTGGGGAAACTTAGTCAAGGTTGGGAAAAAACTAAATATAATTGGCACACATGACTCAAGGGGTAAAATTGGAGCTCATTCAAAGAAATCTCTTTGATAATGAGTAGATGAACTCCAGCTTCTGGTTGCATTGTCTAAAAGAAGTGCAGAAGCTCCACTTACAAGAAATATGATTCGTTATTTATTTCAGGACGGGGTTTGCTAATGATTTTCTCATTGCTCTTGAGAGCAAACCCTCTGGGGATGTGTCCTTCAAAAAAGTCAATGAAGAATTATGGACTACATCATTCAAGATGACGACGCAGAAACTGAACCCATTGACAAAAACGACTGGATGTTCGGTTTTTCAACATGTGAATGTGAAACTCATGTTTGTTATTATATATACACAGTGAGATCCTTTACTTCAAAGATTTCCAAAGATGTTCCTGGAGGGCAGTGGCCTTCTATGAAATGCATAAACCTCACGTAGCTTCATGATATTGCAGATTGTCGACACAAGCATGACACATTCCTGGCCATGTGTCTCTGGTCACATAATTGTTTCTGTTAGTGGCACTGTAGAGGTTTGTGGTTCCACCTCTAGTGGTGAAGTCTTAAATAGTGTATCTATAAAGCTGGAGTCAGCAATAGATAGAATCCAACCCAGATCCAATCTTTTTTTTTACTTGAAAGGATTACAACCAACTGGGGCCTGTGGAAGAGCCCCTCAAACCCTCTGGGATTTCAAAGAAATTAAGTTGACAAATGACTATTTGACAACGTTTTGTTTTCTGCTGTTAATGATAAGAAGAAGGGAATTGAATGGCAAGTTTGGCTAATGCATTCAGCATTGTTGGTCCTGAAAACTACTGTAAAAGTGGTCAAATATTCACAAGTTCATTATCGGGACCTGTTTATTATGATCTAAGCGTGATCTAAGAGATAAGTAAATATGTTAAGCAAGTTGTACGGGAAATATCCAGAAATCTCCTTCTGAAACCCGTCGAACAAACGTCACTTAAAAGGTCAAAACATTTAAATTATTAAAATACGTTGAAACATTAGTCTCAGTCTGCTGAAGACTAACGTGAACTGTTTACTTTATTTTCGACAGTAAAAAGATTATTATTCCATTTTTTGGGTAATTATGGCACTTCCTGTTTTGATTCGTATGCGAAACACAACGCTGGATCTCTTTTTGAAAGAGATTTTTTTGAATGGTTGATGAAGGCTACCGCATGTGTTTGGTTTTGGTTTTACCGCAACGTTTCAATACCTGATCAGGTAACCATTTCTATTATCTCATTTTTATAGAGACGTAAATCCGGAACATCTAGTGTATGATTGTGATGGAATCAGAGGCGGAAATAAAAAAATATTGATTTCATTTCCATGACGTTGTGGGCAAATTGATTAAGGTCCGGTAAATATAACTGACTGTAGCGAACAGAATAAAATTGTATGTGTCACTGTGCCTTATTTCAGGACCAGAATATTTGCGGCAGTTTGATTATGCTCCCATTGCTAATGTTTACCAGAGACTGTTAAGAACAAAGTCAAGAAGGACCTGAGAACATCCTCCATGTCTACACTGTTTCGGAAAGCAGCTCCTTGCAAACCACCTCCCAGAGATTTTTTAAAAAGTGAGGTGCAAAAACATCCTGCTGAGACTTCCGGGTGTAGTGACTCTTTAAGGAGGAAGTTAAAAACAGAAGAGCTACACATTTATTTAGTGCTTGACGCACTTGCAGCATAACTGTATATGCTTGAGCTTTTCTTACCTCAGTCTGAACCATTTATGTCTATAAATAAAGGCAGAAAAATAAATATTTACCAAACAATCACTGTGTATTCTTATTAGCATTTATACAGTACCATGTTGAGTCAAATGGAATGTTGGTTTGGTCCTAAAATACGCTATTCGCCAGAAAATTTGTTTAAACTGAGAATTACACACTCTAACTTTCTTTTAGCACTCGTTCAACTTTTTTTCACAGTTTTGAGGCCCTAGTTTGTCATGGGTTTACATGAGTTACTCAGGAGCTGCACCCGTTGAGAAAAAAGGTAATTCCAGTGTTTCTAAGAGTGTTTGCTGCTCGTAAAGTTTAAAAGCCATTGATCCCAGTTCTTTATCTTACCTCAAGCACTTTCAGACCCCTGATTTAAAGCATTCACCAACATACTGACCCTGCTGAATAGTGTGTCAGTGTTCATTCATAAAGCAGGCAGCAATAAGAAAAATACACATTTCTTTCATTTTAAACCAATTCTTCGTGATAGTATGTCACATCTCCATGGTTATTGGCAGCAGAGCCTATTCAACAATCAATGAATGCACAACTCATTAGGGTCATTGTCAATAGGGTGGCACACTTTTAGATCGACAGTTCTACCCTTTCCCCGAGTGATGGATTAGAGACTGCTGTCTCTGGTTTGGTGCAGTTTTCTTTTAAAATGATCATCACTTGCTACAGGAATAACTAGTCTCATAAATAGGTGTGTGCTTATGAGTAACAGCAGGATACAGTTGAACTACATTTGATTTGTATGATGTGTTTATCAGGGGAAATACTTTTAGAAAAGCCTACCAACTTTTGCTCAGCTTAACATTTCCAGGTAAGTGACAGCAGCAATGAAAAACCCCAACAAACCTCACAAAAATGTAGATGAAAACCATTAGGAGAAACAAAGAACAGTACTAGAAGGTTCATGGGTAATAGCGGAATCATGTGGAAATATAATAGAGGCCTCAGTGCTTCTCAGGTCATCAGATCCTCTGTGGTAGCTCAGACATCAGCAGGGATCTGGATGATTAGACTGTGATAGGTCTATGAGATTCAGCCATGCATCACATTGAACAGCAAACCTGTAGAACTGTTCACATGCTAGTTATGCTGGAGAACGAGTGCCACACATTAATGACCTTTTCGAACATTTGTACTGTGCATGCACAACATCCTTATTGTTTTTGGAGTTTAGCCCATTCATCACGTGGCTACTCCTTAATGTTAACCAATGCAGTGCTAAGTGAACTAATCTTTACGGTTTCCAAGTCACACTGCATTGGTTAACATTTGACAAAAGAACAAAAGGATTTTGAAAAATTAACTAATCTTTTTGGCTCATACTACATTGGTTAACTTTCCAGAGCGGTCACATGACAAAAGAATGAAAGGACTCTGAGAAATAATATTAATCAAATTCTCAATTCCGGCCCGGACTGCACTCGTTAACGTCAGAGAGGTAATGTGTTGAATGAAGGAGACTTAAACCTAAAGGTGAGGACGGTGAACCAGACTAAAAACCAAGGTAGGCTTGTGTATTATTTTTTGTAATAAATCTTATTTGTATTGTGATTCACATTAGTGTGTGCATAGGTAGATGTGTTAGGAAAGTAACACACAACATTTTATTGGTATTTGTCTAAAATGAACTAAATGACTCAAAAAAGATGTTTTTTTTTTTGCTGAACAAGACTCAAAATCTGATTCTGTCAAACGATCCAAACTTTCCTTCACTATTCTCCATCCAATGTTTGTGTAGCTCGCTCACTTGTTCAGAAATGTCTAACGTGACATTTATTTATTTAGTAATAAATCACACTGACTGTTTATTTTCTTAATAAAATCCTACACCAGTAGCAGAGAAAGTTAGGACCAAATCATTTAATTGTGAACTGTGAAAATACCGATAATTCATTGTGTTATTTACCAATTATATGAAACATCATTTGTTCCAGCCCTCATTAGAATAAAATAAAAACTAATACTTGGCACTTTAATCTGAAAACCAAAGCTTGTTTCAGAGCTTTGGAGAAACGTGTGAGAACCCTTACATTTCGAGTTGCTTTGCTGTTGATGAGATGAACTGGGTCTTAGTACCGTTCTGTGTTGTAACACAATTTTTGGTGGTTGCTAAGCAAATGAAGCCTGGTTCAAAGCAATGTTGTCCAGCCTACATGCCAATTCCCTTGTAGTTAAATATAAAGCGACATTTATTAAGATTAGTTGATGGTTGCTGAACAGTGTGTAGCAATTTTTCCATTGAAGTGGTGTAAATGATTGGCTGTGATTGGCTGGTTGGTTGGTTGACCGTCTGATTGAAATCAAATGACACTGGGTTTGAATGGATGCTTGGAGGTGCTGGTAAATCCTGAAGGGTTATATTGGATATTTCCCATACACTTTAATTTTGGTCAGTATTAAGCCTTAGAAGTTTGGAGCCTTTTAAAAACTACTTTACAATTTGTTGTAATAAATTACTTTTAATGGTAATGGCTTGATTTCATTTTTGTTCAATTTTGTTTCTGCAAAATGTGTTATAAATGTTTTTATGACTTAAAAATCAAGAGTTTGATTGACCAAGGAGGCACCCCCCCCAAAAAAAAAGCAGATGAAAATTGTATTTAAAAAAAAAACAGACAAACCTTTAACAATGTTCTAAAACCTTAAAAAGGTTTTGTGCCTTTGTGCTTTTTTCGTGCCAGAACTTTAAAAAATACATGCCACAACACAGGTCTTGTACTTTCAAGTGTTAACCCTTATTTTCACCAGTAGATGGCACTAATTTTGGGTCTGTAAACTAATAGTTGATTGTGCGTTTTCTCACATTTTTATTTGAATTAACTTGCAAATTGTGTGTAAAAACCAAAATATCAAAGCTAATACCCTTTTTGAAACCTACTCATTAAACCTACTTGTCTGTCTAAATGGCACGTGCATCGGGAGCGTGCAGAGACTGTTAAACAAACTAGTTTAAAATCATTCAAGTGTTCATTTTATTAAACTGTGTAAATAAAAGATTGTGATTTTCTTTCAATTATAATAGACCACGGAGCGTTTTCACATACAAGCCATGTTGTTCTTAATACGTATATTTTTCTGTCCAGATGCGAAACAGTACACTTACCTAGAATCTAGAATCTGTGTTTGTTTGTGCTACAAGAAAGGATCGCCATTGCTAAGTTGAACTTTATGTTAGCATTAGCAATTCATATACATTTGTGTTTAAAGTCTTCATTAAAAAAAAGAGTAAGAGAATTTATTTAATACCCTTCCCTCTCGTTTTCTATTGAATATACAAAATTATCTGAATTTATTTCTACATTATTTAAGTCTACCCCTTACCCCTTGTTCATATGTTCAATAGGACATTGTGATAACAACGCAGTTATAGTTTCAAACCCCAGGGAAAGCATTCATTCATTTTCCAACCCATTTTATTCCCATTTTGGGTTCACAGGTGTCTGCCGGTTCTTATCTCCAGTGAACATTGGGCGAGAGGCAGGGGTACACCTTAGTCAGGTCGCCAGTTTACCGCAGAACAACACACACTGACACCTAAGGGGAATTTAGATTATTCAATTAACTTAACCGCATGTTTTTGTGATTGTGGGAGAGTACCCGGAGTCGTGTAAGTGGTTTCGAATAAAAGTATCTGCTAAATCCATAAATTGCTGATCCTTCAGAACTATAGGGCGTTATAAAGGCAGTGTTTTTTCAACCCATCTTCTAGCAGGTCTGCAGTTCTAATGTAAACATTGGCTCCCACCAATCCCCTACCCTACCCTTAAGAGGTAAACATGACTACGTCATGCCCGACTAACAAAATCTTTCCATGCTAAAAATATAAACAAATATACTTTGTGCACACTGAACAATGCTAAAGGGCTTAACTGAATGTCATTGGTCAAAAATAATAGCTTATGCATTTATTTGCATTGTGAATGTTGTGACACTGACAGCACATCATCATCAGCATAAACGAAAGCAGCAGAAGTGTTGGATGGATGAACAGCAGCTCTTCTTTCAGCAGGAATCTGTCTTGTAAACTGATCTGGCTGGCCAGTCATGACCTCAGCAAGCAACTATGAGCTCTCTCATCCCGGATCTGCACTTCCAGAGGCTGCCAGAGAAAGCCAGACTCATTATCACCAGTCCCCAAGGAGCCGAGGAGGATACAAGCCTGCCCTCTTATAGATCGAAACCTTACTAGAGTTGGTGAATGAAGCAGTAGCAGAGTTCTTCCTAAACAGATCACAATAAGCTACGGAGGTGAAAATAAAGCTATGGAGTCTGGGAAGTCACGATGTGATGCTTTCAAACCGTAAATGTCAAAATGTCTGATAAAACATTCAATTATTATTTTAGATATGATACCAATACACATCCTAATATTGTAAAAATAAGACTTCACACCATTCAAGAATCTTCTTTTTTATCACAACCAATTTGTATACACTAAACAGCATGGATATAGAACAAAGCTAGTTTGTATCCATGCTGTTTTTTGTATACAACTGTAATATTACATAGAAATGCTGTATTCCCATCCTCCCCCTTTAAATAAAAAACTAGCAACTTAAGTACCAAACGAAATGGGGGGGGGGGGTATTTTGTTGGTGAATGTAGCTTCAGTAAACACTTTTTGTGGAAATAATTATCGGTGTCCTTGGTTTGCATCAAAGACTGTACAAATCTTTTAAAGCCTGCGTGAAATACTGAGGCAGGGCTACGTTTCCATTAAATTTCCAACATTGAAACCATTGTAGTAAATGAGGAGTTTGATATTACAGACTATGAAAGTACATTTTTAATGTTTACAAGGCTAAACGTTTCATTAAAGCGCCCAGTTTACGTCGCATCACATCATTGAAGGCTTTTGAGCGCCATCCTGCGGACGTCATGTGAAGTTACTTTAGAATTTGAATGAGCTTTCTGGCCGATTACACTATTTTCGAAAATTATAGCGGATTAGTATTTTAATAAACCTGAATCAAGCCAAAAGTCGCAAAAATGTCACTTCAATATATTTAGACAAAAAAAAAAACAAATCTAACCCTATGATTAGTCTGTCAATGTTAATGTGATGAAAATGTATTTTTTAACCCTACAACCCCTCTCAACAAGAGAACACCTAGAATAAGTAAATTGAGGTAAATTAAACCCCTGCTGTTAATTTTAAAGCGAACAGGACTCAAAACAAAACAGAGCCAGAAACTTCACAGCAACCTGTAACATGGACTTGATAAAAAAAATGAGAAAAATTCAGTTATGTCACTCAAATGGATCAGAACTTTACAGATCGATTATGAAATACCAACCAAATAGACTGATAACAGAAGCAAAGCCATCATCTGTATTGATATTTTCTGCTAAGAATAAAGATTGTCAGACAATTTTAATAAGGCTTGACAGGATAAACAAAAATACATGTAAGAGGGCAAGACAACGATCATAGATTACCGTACTCAGAAATGGTCATTGAGGGATTTCACGTCAATATAAGACTTTCAAAATTATAAGAGCTTTGCACTGTTCAAATTTGACTAGAGTGCATCTTAATACAAAAATAAATAAAAGCTACTAAAAAGATGAACGAAGCATGATGTGAAGGTAGATTTCTCATCATGAGGTAAATTCCATGGCTCATTACAAAGCAATACAAGGATCGTTTGTTTAAAACCATAACTAGAGTCTTTTCTTCCAAGAACCCTGGAAGGATAATATGATTGAAACTTCCCAAACACATGCAAATGGCCAGTGATTAGACAGAGCAACTTAGCTTAAAACACTAAAACATTTATTGCAATTCAAGTGTAATAAGACTGTAAACACACATTGATCAATAAAGACTGCCCTTACTCAAAACATGGCAGTGAATGAAGAGGGAGGAGCCCCTGTAAAAGGTCCAGAATAAAATTTCCAAAAGTAAAAGCATGCATAAGTTACAAATATTACAAGACAGCACACAGTGCTCAAGTCACTTCATCAGAAGCACATTATGATGCTTGCTTGGCCAGGTTCTTGATTACGGACATCTTAAGCCGAGCATTTGTGGCAATTCTCATCTGCTTCTGGCTGGAGTACTTGCTCTTCACAGCCTAGAGGGCAAAACAAGATATATTTTATCGATTGACTTCATGGGAAAATAAAATCAAAACAAACACAACTCACCAGATGCTTGGTTTGTCCCTCATTGACCTTCACAACATTCTTAGCGATGTGCTCCATCACAGGAATAAGTGAATCTTCAGCGTAGCCCATGTAATGTTGAAGCGTAGGGGTCTGGAGGGTAATAAAACATGAGAACAAAGAAACGAAAAGGAAAGGTCTACAAACGGAGCAGCTTACCCAATCACCACAGTTGAAGACCCTCAGAGTGAGAGCATATGCAGCACAGGCCAGCTGTGATGGGGGAAAGTGGACCATGTCATAATCCACCATGGTGAGCTCAAGGAAATACTTGGCCAGTGTGTGCTGTTCAGCTGTTACCTGGAGGAAAAGATATTTTTTAAATGCCATTAATGGAATACCATTACAAGGTAGTGGGGAGGGGGGGGGGGAATACTTAAACAAGCATACCTCTCCAATTTTGGAGGCTCTTCTGAGAAACTGCAATGGCAAAGGTCTTCCAAAATTGAAGTCAAGGACTCTGAGGATCTTCATCTCCATGTCCCGGATCTGACTGGTGGTGTATGCACGGTCAGTCACAAAAGCAAAGTCCGCAATCTCTGGAGGGTACATCTCTTCATACTTTGAGGCAACAAACATGGCCGTTACACCCACAAGCTGCAGCTGCTTCTTTGGAACGGGATGATCCTGAAAAAAAAAAACAATTTAGAACCATGTCAACCCCACTATAGAGTGAGGAGGAGCGACACCCACCTGAAGGAATCGATCGATAATTGCAACAGTCATGTACATGGTCTCTTGCAAAAGCCTGAACTTGATCTGGACCTGCACGAGCCAGTCAATGAGAATAGCTCGCATGTTCCCCGTTACTTCACGTCCTTCCAGATATTTTGGCCTGACCGCTTGATCCGACTGCAATAGACAATTAAATTAATGGAAAAAAATATATATATATTCCGCCCAGTACACATTAACAAGGAATTGGTGAATACGTGAGACCAGAGATTTTACAAACAGTGTCCTCAGATTCCCACCTATAGATGGGGGGGCATGCAACAAACGATTAAATTACATTTTTCAATGGAGACTGGAAAAAGCTTATGGGCGAGGCCAGCAATGAAAATTTGACAGGTTTATTTTGTAAACCAATTCAGCTCTGTGTATGCTTTTTGGACAGATATAAAGTGTAGTGGAGGGGGGAATGCTTACTGTAGTTAGATTACCACATTAACTATATCTTTCTAAAAATTATAATGCTACTCTCCAAGTAACCATGCGTTACAGTTGCTGAGAGAAAGCGCATAACTATAATTTGTACATTTGAATGGAGTAGGTGCTTGGCTGTCAAGTCACACAGGAGCAAATATCCAATCAATGAACTGCTTTGTGTTAATATCCAATCAGTGAGCGTTTAAGTTAGAGGGGACCTCACTCTGAGCAAGGCCAGAGCTCCCTCAATCAATGCTGTGAAGAGGCACCGTTAGCTTTTAAAAGGGTTTAGGGACTAGTAAGGTAACTAATTCCTTGACAAAGTAATCAAGTAACTTGATCACTTTTAAAATAAATAATCAGTAATTTAATAACGGTCTTGTGGTCTGTACAGGACGTAACTTAACAGAAGAGCTGACTCTGCTTCTTTTTGTGAGTCAAGCATTAATGGCAGGTGTTTAACAAAACTGACGAGTGCATGTTAACCCCATTGCTCCTAATTTTACGAAACTGCTAATTATCACCCAAGTCAGCATTTCACCTAAAAGAAGTCACCCCCTACCTCAAGCTGGCGTAGGTACAAGTAGATATCCTTGACGTATTCGCTGCAGAGCATGGGATTATCATAATCATCAGCATCCACATCTTTGATGGTCAGCAGGACGTCAGAGAAGGCCTGACATAAGTCATCTGAAGCACAGCCTGAGGTCTCCATGGGAACTGGAGAGGTTGGCTCAGATAAGATCTAGAAAGGAAGGAAAAAAGTGGATTTTGAGTAAATTGAACCACCATTTAGTAAACTTGAAGCACTCTAGCTCACCTGACAATACTGCTCTCTAAGCAACTCTTTTTTGGGCTGTTGAACCACAGGTACCTTTCCAACCACCTCATTGTTAGCTGCAACGGTCACCTCCTGCTAAGGAGGTAAACAAGTCATTGGCAGAGTCTGAGGCAAAGAAACCGTACAGGGATATGGAAGAGAATTTACCTTCTTCAAAGCCTGTCGTGTCTGTGGATTGTTGATCTCTCCCAGTACAGCTCTGGGTCTGAGGCTGGGCTTGTTTGCTACAACTACTGCTGCTTTTCCAGGCAGAGCATTTTGGTTCTCACTGCTAGCCAGCCGAGTGTTCTGCAACAAATGAGGACATGACTAACACAGACTGCATAAACAAGCTACATACACAACTTGGCCACAACACTTTAGTAGCAGAAAACCTGCTTAGATCTGCTCCCAACAGGTGGTAAGTGTCTCCTCCATTTTCAGTTCAGTTTGTCAAAGGAAACGCACAACCCAACACTTTCGGATGATTAGTTCAAAGGTCAGAGATGGGTGGGGCAAGAAAGGGAGAATATAATCATCCAGTTGCAGGCGAGGTGGGAACACACCAACAGTTTGGGTTTATATAAAAAAACAAAACTTTTTAGACACTACAACAAGGACTAACTACAACAAGGACTATATAATATCAATTTCGAAGAACAATAATTATTGGTAGAAAAGATCGTCGGCAATTTCATACAAAAAAGAAGCTTATGAAGCGTTGGCATGTGAGCAGAACCGCAATTTTACGTTATTGTGAAAAGCGCAGGGGGGGGGGGGGTGTTACAGGAAGCTTTGATTATTTTGAGGTTAATTTTTTTCGCTACTACGCTATAAAAAAAAGCTAAGTTTTCAATTTTCACATTATCTACGGCTACAGATTAAGTTCTGTAATAATAAAAAAAAACTACTAACACGCTTATTAATTAAGATTGCATAACAACGTTGCCGCAAAGTTGACCCAAACTTAACCACAGAAATACAAACATGAGGTTGGAAGCAAAAGCGAATACTTCCTGCTTTTACACACGGAGTATAAAACACCTTCTATGTTGTTTGTGAAGTTAAAATAATCCACAAATTAGCACGAACATTAGAACACACTTTAAAACTTACCCTGGTAACACGAAGAGCCATTTTTTGTCGCTGTATCTCAATGAAAATGCTTATTCAAGCCACTCAAGAACGCTTGCTGTTTCTCTGATGTGCTGTGATCACACTGTGCATGGCTGTAGTTTAAATTGTAGCTCTCTTGAACGTGATTCGCTGACTTCGAATATCATTACAATCTGATTGGCTCAACGCGGCTGAATTTAATGCGTTACCGAGACAACTGATTACCACGTGATATCCGGGGGAGCTGGGGTTGTTCTTGTGGATACTTGGTATTCCAGCCGCTCGTTTACTGCCCTCTTTCGATGCGGCATACAGTTTAGCACCACGGCAATTTAAACACAGAAAATACTATTCGAAAAATACCCATCTTGCGAGGCTCTAATTTTACAGTTCGCAGCTTTAGAACTTCATTCTGTTACTAAATCATAATTAACACTATGTAACTACTAATCAAAAGTCTGCTGCACACGTTTTCATGGCAGACCACTGCATCTATAATCTTCTACATTGCCAAGGAACTTGAACAGCACTTTTTAAACCCCTAGTCTGCTTTAAACCTTGTTGCTGCAGTACAAACTACCCTGTGTCTTGGTGTGCTCATCTTGCTGTGACCTCACAACTTTACTATTGTTACACTATTTTGGTTTTCCTAAACAGCAGTTTATGTTTCAGTTCATAACTGGGTTACTAACCTAAGTGTGACAGTGATGGCATCAATTGGTACAACTGCTCCACAGTTGAGGATAACTTACAAAATCCCAGACTATGTTCAAATGATCCCATAAAAACAGATTCTGGCTTGAAGGCAGACGGTAGTTTCCCATCTATATTGATTTCTTTTTTTTTTTGTTCAATCACTTTGTATTTTGCAAATTCACAAAATAAAACACCTTTACTGTATTTATATTACTGAAAACAGTCTTTGTTTACAGCATTTTCACAACTAACTTGAAAGATAAATGGGCATCATTTTTTATGACAACAAAGCAGTATGACAGTTTATTGAAGAAGACAGCAAATGAAAAAAAGTAAACATATTTTTCATAATATAATAGTTTATAAGTGATAAAACAATCTTGAGTCTCTGGCAGAAGCAATAAAACAGGTTTATCTTATAAAGCGGAAAACAATTGATCACACCTCAAATCCCTTTATTAATATATAAAGGATAAAACCACAGTTTACATGATACATGTGCCATCTTTATAATATTTAATGGATTCCATCTGTTGTGTCATGGTTAGAACTTCATGGAATCCAGTGCTCAGGCCGGACATGTGCTGGAAATAGGCCTCTTTTTCAAGCTGTATGGTCAGATTGTTTACTCCCGCATCCTTCAATATTGCCGACACCTGAGGAGGATGAAGAAAATATTATAACCTGTTTTTGCTCTCAACATTTACTAGTGGAAACAGTACCATACCAAGACGATAATCCTAGAACTAGACTGTTCTAAAAGTGGCAAAAATATTGAATTACTGGAAAAACAGTAGCACATCACAAGAATAGACTGGAAAAATTAGGAACACAGTTTAGATAAAGGAATGTTATGACAACAATGTTTGATGGTTTCCACCTCTCAATAAAAGGAGACTTTAATGAATTATCAGATCAGGTTTGGTCAATTTCTGTGGTCAATTCAAACGTACATATTCGTTCCCAGAAGTGGCCTACCATGCCTTTGAAAGGGGTGAACAATTATACACAAAAACATTTTTTATTCACCATCATATTGCAAGACAATTTTAAAATTCCTCATTTATTTTCTTGTGCTAAACAACAACTTAAAAATCTTCTCAATCTTATACCTTTTGCACATAAAAAACAAACATTAAACTTATGAATGTTACACAACTACTGTCTCTTAAAGTGTTACAGAGGCTTGTGCCCACCAGACACATCTAGTTTATCCTACACATATATAGCGTATAGCACAGTTTCTCACCATGCTGAGGTTGTAACAGAAAAAAAATTGCAAAATCCTATTGTTCTGAGATAGAAACAGGAAGTTACATCACAGCTAGACACTATAAGTCAGGGTGTTGTAGATCCAACTCCTTCTCTTCTTTTATAAACCCTGAAAGAGCTGCCTAACTCCTTTCCCCTCCCCCTTTCCCCTTTCCTTTGTTCTCTAAAAGCTGTCTAGCACTCCAAGTGTTTTAAACCTAGCTTCCAGCGGGTTCATAATAATGGTTTATCACAATATTTTGGTGACAAGGTATGGCGCCGTTTGGTGACTAAAATATCCGTTACTTCTGTCAGTATCAATTAATTATATCTCACAATTTTAAAAGTGTACAATTGTTATTACTGGGCCTAAAAAAATAGAACCAAGAAAGAAAAAAACCTCATTACAATGTATAAAGCGAGCACACGAGTAGTACTAAGCATTCAAACCTGCTGAACAACTCGTTGTTCTACTACATCTGACATGAGCTGGAGATGGATGGTTCCTGCCATGACACTCGCCGAATGTCTCCAGAAGTGTGGGTCACGGTACGACAAAACCCCTTCTATTTTCTGTATCTAACAAACAAGGGAGAGCATTGACAAATATTCAATAACACAAATAAATATTTGCACAATAATATCACAATATTCACTTTTTACCACTGCTGCTGCTACTACAATGCCTTTAACGTATTAGTGAAAAAGTGTACAGAGAACGCTGCTAGATATTCAATATTGTCATAAAACATCATTTAATGTTACTTCGTTCTTGTATTAAAATAAATGCATAGAATATCTGAAGACGATTAGGACATCAGATAACTAATGATCCAGGTAGATGTTTTTGAAGATTCTTATTGTTTTAGTGCCATGCATATATCAAAACTAGGGTGTTAATGCATGTGATTACTTTGAAAAATTTAATCCATTAAAAAAAACGCAAAAGTTGCAGGGTTTTTTCATTTTGTCCAACGTGCAAAGAGGTATGGAAAAGACCAAGGAAGGCCTTTTTGTCACAGTCTATTATATTAATGCCTTTATTTTCTGCCTTTTCACCCATTTCATAGTTTCTTCATGTATTTACTTCTGCCTTGGTTGAAGTTCTTTCACATGATCGCTCATTCTCTTTCTCCGCAGTCGGTCCCTTCTCGTCTGGCTTCCTATTTCGTTTCAATACTCCCCAGGTGTTTTGTGTTCTCCAGTAACACCGATGTGTGCTTGGCACGGGACCTTATGACTATAGTGAATTTGTGAACAAAGCCTGGTCATTCATTTAGTTTAGTTTACACGAGAAATTCGGTGTCACAAGTTATACAAAAATGTCAATAAACGTCATATTAAGAATTTCAAGAGTCTCTTTGTCTTGAGATTACATTGATTATTTACATTTACATATCAAAAAACGTTTGTCTCAGATGCAATTAAACTCAATCATGATTAATAAAATAATTGTGAATAATTATAATGGCATTAAACACATGTAAATAGACAAACATCTGAACACGATATACAGCCATAAGCTCTGTCCAGATCCTCACAGCTGCGTATTAAAAGGCATGTAACAGCTAAAGCCACCCACATCACCCAAGGCCAGGATTCAGGTGCAAGATAATAAAGAGCCAACAGGGATTTAAGCCAAAACCTCCTACCTCACCATATACAGTGAGGGATCAAATACTTATTTCCTTCATGGAAATGCAAATTAATTTATAACTCTTTTTGAAACGCATTTTTCTGGATTTTTTTCCCCATTGTTGTCTTTTACTATTCAAATAAACCTACCACTGAAATTATAGACTGATCCTTTCTTTGTTAGTGGGAAAATTTACAAAATCAGTTGGGGTTCAAATAGTTTTTTCCCCTCACTGTATGGGTAAAACGGAAGTGTATCCCCCCTGATCTGTTCAAAGAGTATAAAAAGGCTGTAAAAAAAAAGTCAAACCATAGCTTGGTTGATGCGTGAACTTCGTGTTTGTGTTTGCATTCTTTGCTACCCTTAGACTCTCAATCCATTTTCATACCTTTTCAAGTGCAAAGTTGAGCTCCTTCTCATGAGGAGGTGGTGTTCTCAGCAGAAGAACTTCACAGGCGTCTTTCAGCAAAGGAATGACACTGAGAAATATCAGCGTGGCAATGAAGAGCGAACAAATGGGATCAGCAATCAGCCAGCCAAACTGTTTGATGAGAACGGTGGATATAATCACCCCGACACTGCCCAGCGTGTCCGCAAGCACATGGAGAAACACCCCTGCAAAATGTCAATCGGCAGGATCAATAACTGCTTCAAATTCATACCATGCACTACATGCCCTATACAGTGGTAAATAGGTACTTGATTTTCTATTGTGGTCAGGTCTGCAGACAGGCTAGGCCAGTGCTGGATCTTGAAATGCTTTTTTTTTTTAGCCACATCTTAGTATGCCTGGTTGTTTGTTTGGTGTTAGGAGGTAGAAAGTTGTTGGCTAAAATCTAGTGATACATGGTCATTGAAGTTGTCTCAATATGAGGTCATAAAAGCACTCCCAAATCATGATGTTTCCACCACCATGCTTCACGGTTGTGTGTTCATGCGATGTACTAATCTTTCGTCAGGAACCACATAACCTTCTCTCACGTGTGACTTAGCAGGGAGGTATAGTGGTGTGTTGCTCATTTTACTAGCCATCACTAGCCGATGTTCACCATCTTGGTGCACATTTTAAAAGATGGCTAGTAAATGAGCAATCATACCACTTTCAATAGAATGGTTTCAAAACGCTTTATCAATAGATCATGATCCAGCATCAATTTACCTCGCATATTAGCATTCATTCCTCCACCAGAGGACCCATGGCTGTGGCCATGAGAGTGACCATGTCCTCCATGGCTGTGTTCTGCACTCCCGTGCCCATGTCCATGATGAGAATGACCATGATCATGCCCAGAACAGCCACCTTTTGAAGCCCCATGAGAGTGTGCATGACTGAAGGCACAAATGCCCACCAGATTCACAAGGAGCCCACCAACCGACACCGGCTGTAAAAGGTAAAATCACTATATAATACAGTCTGATCACTGCATTAGCATAGACTTGTCTAATCAAGGCCTACCGTTAGCATGTCCGTGTTGATGTTTGGAGGATCAATGAGTCTGGTAACTGACTCCACAAACACAAAAAAAGCTATGACCATGAGAAACAGGCCATTGATGAAGCCAGAAAGGATCTCCACGCGTCCATATCTGGAATGAGATTAACAAAAGGAAGGGACACAACCAATCACACCTCCACAATGTCAAGGAATAAGGGTACCTTAAATTGTCAAGGAATAAGGGTACCGAATTTTCGTGCAAGAATGTGCCTTGATCGAAAACCATGGGTGCCAATGGTAAATGGGGTGCCAATAAAAAAAGCTTGAGGTGCTTTGTGACGCTCATCCTGCATTTGTGGGAAAATGTGGGAAGAAAAGGGAATTTGTGGTACGCTATTGCCTTGGATTTGGGAGTCAATGGCCATCTTCAGGCAGGGAGCGTCATTGCATCAATATATCCTCAACCCAGAGAAGAGCACCCTGCTGAGAAGCCATCTGAATATTCGTGTCAATCCTATACACACACCTATGCGTTTACTTTTCCATCTGCGTCATTAAGTCCCTGCGTCTTTCTTTTGAGTCAAAAAATTACTGCACAGACACTCTCCTGGACACTAGATGGCACTTCAGTGAACTGCAATTCACTCCATGCCACACGGTGACGCAGAAGCAATTCACACTCTGAGGCGCGTTTATGGATAAGGATGACTCGCTCTGTGAGTCACAGGCTAGCAAGATTCTTCTCAGGTAACTGCGTCTGTTGGCATAACGCCCGACATAACGCCTGACCCAATAAATGAATTAAAAACTTGTGCGCTGCCATTTTGAAAATAATCTCAGTCTTGAGCATCAGAGTAGTGCACGTGAATGCTGTTTTTAAATCTTTCTCGTGAGTACTTGTTGTGAGACACAGTTTGAGAACATGGACACCATTCTCTGTGATTCTGTTTAAAATCATGAAATACTCTGCTGTCGATCTCTTGCGCTGTTTAAATTCAGCAACGACTGGATACTTCTCCAGAGTCTCTGTACTCTCTTCTCTTCTTCTACTCCTTCGGGAGTACAACTCCTCGTTCTGTTCTCGAGCGCAGTCTATTGCTGCCTTTCCCGGCTGAACACACGTGACCGGACGAGCCAATCACACCATTTTACGCATACCATGAAAAGGAAAAAACGGTTCAGTGCGTTTCTTGAAAAATGACGCAGTGTTTTTTTTCTGGCTGGTTACATTAACGCCGTGTAATTAAGGCAAAATATTTACTGCATGCAGGCCATGCATTAAAAAAATGCATAGGTGTGTAAGGGTCCAAATGAATGAAACTTCAATTGAATCAAAGCAAGCTGTGTTTCTTTAAAGCCATATCAACAGTAACATTTGTAAAACAGAAACACAATGACAAAAATGAGGTCACTTTTCAGGGTTTTCTAAAATCAAAACAGAAACAGACTCCAACTAGTAGTTCATGGACTGACTGCTTGAGCCAAGGTCAAGACAGTTTTATCTAAACTACAGATTACTGTAATTCACTCTCTGCTGGTGTTTCTCACTTGGTTCAGAATGCTGCAGCTCGTCTGCTCTCTTGGCCTCAACACACAGTGCCTTTTAGGATGGGATTATTCATTTTTTAAATCTTTGAATTATCTTGCCCCACCCAACCTAGTCCTCAGACCCCTATGTTCACTCAGGTCAATCTATGACTTGCTTCTACAGCTCCAGCAGAGGGGGATAGATATTTTGCTGTTACAAAATAGATATTTTGCTGTTCTAAGGCTGTCTGCCAAGTTTTAGCACAGTGCCCCCTAGTTGTTAGGAGATACTGGCTTTTTGTCTTTTAATTCCTTATTTGTCCATCATAAAATGTTTTTCTGACCATTTTAATGATTTTTTTAGTATGTCAGCAATTTTGGATATCAGCTTAAGTTTTTAGGCACCAAGTGGTCAAACATTATAAACAAAAAGAGAAAATGCTATTGACTAGATTTAACATACGATCCTCAATCAGGTTTTTTCTCTGGATTATAGTGAGAACTTAGATCATAGAATACCACAGTCGGATGATTTACTCTCAGACTGTACATCCGATTCTCACCAAATTTGGACCTCAGAACTGCTGAAACATTTCATCTGATGCACCATGTACAGATAATGGAGAATACATAAAGAAACAGAAATGTTTTTGTATCCTCCCAAGTTGTGTGCCTCGACACAGTCCTCGCCTCAGAGGCATATAGAACGCTTTTTTGTCTTTAAGCTTAGTTTGTATGATCGGTCAACTGTGAAACCACATCTACCAAACAGGTAAAGGAACATGCCTTTCCAAATGATGAATTGTTTGCAAATTTAGTTCAAATCCAAAACCACTATTAAAGAAGAATGTAGCAGTCTTACCCATACGAATATATCCTAGTTGCTTTCCACCTGGTCATGAGGGCAGCAAACAACCCCAGAAC
Organism: Danionella cerebrum; assembly: GCA_007224835.1. Lineage (NCBI taxonomy): Eukaryota > Metazoa > Chordata > Actinopteri > Cypriniformes > Danionidae > Danionella > Danionella cerebrum. The sequence continues at coordinate 63,990 of SRMA01025710.1, forward strand.
CAAAGCTGAGCAGTCAAACAGCATATGGAAGCCATCAGAAATCAGCCCCAGACTGTTGGTCCACACACCATAGAAAAGCTCCACAAATGTAAAGGCCTGAATCAAGACCAACAGGACTATTAACACCACACTGCTACCGTAGGCCACAGACTAATATACATTTTTAATCACACCAAGCCCTCTCAGAGAGAACGGTTACCTTACCAGATTGAGGCAGAGGAAGTAGAAGATCTGCCGTGAGTCATACTCCTCAAGAATCTGTTTGAGTGAATCTTTGATGAAGCGAGGCAAAGATTGGGAAGTGTGCTGAAGTGCATCCCCCATGAAATTATAAAGAGGGGTTCCTTCAGGGGAATAACCAACCAGTGTTCCCTTCTGACCCCTTAATGATGGTGCTGACAGTATGCTATCAGCTAAAAACAAAAAGAGTTTTAAATTCAATTCCTGTTTTAAGTCATACCATCTTTTTTGCATTGATTTTATCAAACACATCTATGAAGTACCGTTGCTTGGATGCAATAACTAGATAAAAAATAATTAAAATTTTTTTACGATCAAAATAATTAAAAAGAAATACTGACTCACCCATGATGAAGAAGCAGGCACTAACCAGGACGCCACCAGACAGCACATGCTCTGTGCTACTTTGGCCAGGTTTACTCATGGCTTTGAGCTGGTCAGTGAGTGGATGAGTCCAGAAGTTTGCCAGCAGTAGGCCGCTGAGGAATAGGAAGATGGAACCAAATTGAGCACATCGTGAGCTCTCCAGCTTCGCCATGCAGACGGACTCCACGTAAAAATCCAAGATCATTACAGAGAAGATGATCAAGGTGAATGGCAAGATGAGGACAGACCAGGATTCCACCTTGCTCTGAAGAATTCCAGGTATCAAACACAGAGACTAGTCAGGATAATGTTTTATGTCAAAATACAATATTAAAATGGTATATTTTTGAGTTTAATGATTCCATTTATATTGTGATACAAAATAACGCAATTAAAAATACGTCACAATACGTAAATACACAATCAAGTTAGTCTGAGAAATCTTCTGGGAGTTACAAGAGGCACTTTCTCTCGCACACTTAAGAGTACAAGAGATGTCTTCCTCTTTAATGTTACATGTGCAGTACAAAACAATTAATGTTAATAGAGGAGTACATTAAACACTCACATTCTATTCAAACTAGCATTCAACTTTTCAAATTTCCTTTGAAAAGGTCCACAATACCCAAGAACAGTGGTACCAGCCACAGTACCCCCTGCTACAAAAGTCTCTTAATTGGTGACTAGAAACAGATTATGCTAACGTATGCATGAAGATACACAAATAATAAAAAAGTTAGCCGTTGATTATTGTTCACTACAAAAACTAATTACAAATAATGATTACTTGTTTTTTTTAAGTATGAATCAAGATAGTATGAATCCAGTTTAGCTGTACTACATCTCCCAGAATGCATCATTTATGTTTTTTTCTTCATGGTACAATGGCATCAAGAAGTGTAGGTTATTGCTGAGTTTTTTTCAGCAATTAGGTTGTGAAAATGTGAAAGTCTATTCAAAATGAGCCACAGGAAACAAGGGGTTCTCTGAAATTCTGCCACCAAGGGGTCTTCTTCACAATTACATTATATTTGCAACAGAGGTATGTTTTTGTTAATGGAACCCCCCCATCTTGCAGTGCTCCAAGACCATGACACTGCCATGAACTAGAACTCCCTGGTAGGCAGTCGTGGCCTAGTGGATTGACTGGAGAACAAAAGGTCGCTGGTTCGATCCCCAGCTCCACTAGGAGTCGAAGAAGGGATGAGTGTTGAAACTCTCTCCCTTCTGAGACAACCATGACTGTGGTGACCTTGAGCAAGTCACCAGTTATCCACAGCTCCCCGGGCGCCGCAGCCATGGCTGCCCACTGCTCCCGGTGTGTGTTCAGGTGTGTTTATTCACTGCTGTGTGTGTGCACTTGGATGGGTTAAATGCAGAGCACAAATTCCTTGTATGGGTCCCTCTATACTTGGTCGTAACGTCACTTTCACTTCACTTTCACTTAAAATCCCCACCAAGTGCAAAATGATACAGCCACACCGGGTGCACATATTATTCCTGCACCTGGTGTTGTCATGGTTATTACGCTGGATTACATTAGTTCATTAAAAACTAGAGAGTCCTTTAAAAACTCCCTACAAACAATAGTTAGTTTACCTAAAAAATATTCTGTAACAACTTTGCAGAATATAATTAAGGCAGAACAATAAGTTTCTACTGGTCCACTTCCTCACCTCAGTGGTTACAGAGAGCACTATGACCCAGGGCAGCAGAACCACAGCAGACACCAGGTTAGAGAGGGCGTAGAGACGTTTCGCACCCCCGATCTCTACGAACAGTTTTCTAGATGCTGTGTTAAAAGCCACCTTCAGGCACAGAGCAAGAACCAGCAGGACGACTCCCCCCTGCTCAGAAAACGAGTTCATTAGCATTGTCTCACAAATCTTTTACAGAGGTATAAGAAATATAGTGGCTTTGTGCAGCAAAAAAAACAAGCAAAACAACTAAATCTACTGTTTAAATGTCATGACTGAGTTGAATGAATGAGAATGAAGTTCTTGGGTGTTAATGCAATGTCAATTTATTTCTATTGCACTGTTAAACAACAGCTGACCAACATGCAGTAGAAAAAAAAGAATTTACTAACAAATGTTTAAATCCCATTAAAACCATATGTAATCATTTGTGGACTTACACCCCCCTTCCCCATTTTTTATAATAAAAATACATAACATCTGGCCTGAAAACACCTAAATCAATTCATTAAATATTTTACCAAGAAATCAAGTTTTTAGAGGTCGGTATCGAGAGGATTTCAGGATAGCTTAACAATCAGTCTGTTATGACTCATTTTTTCATTTTAAAACACTTAGCCAAATAAATTAGATCTACTTAAAATAGATCCAGGACTTTTCTATAGATACGCAGAATATGCAGCTGCTCGGGGCCCCTTGGCCATCAGGGTGTCACAAGAGCAGATGCATCTGAGGGTACTGTAGATGCAACAAAATGTTTGTTATTTTTTAAGTAAAGCAAAAGATACTATTCATTTATTTTTCTGCCCGCCTTTTCGCTTTTGGGAAATAAATATGAAAATCTTATTCTAATCATTAGCAATGATGGGATATTATGTTGAGTACATCTGATCTGGAGTAAATCTGTAAGTTAAAGCATCAGAGCTGGATACAACTTTTAAACTGTCTAATAAAAGTGCCTGGATCGAAACAAAGTAAGATGCAAGAAATATACCCAAGTCGCTAAGTAATACAAGTTAACCAACATGTTACTAATGCTAACAACAGCAATAAATATCCTCAAATAACAATCACATTCTAATATGATATAATAACATTTTTCAGGTTGTAGACTCAAGGGTGCATCTTTAATAAACATTTGTCAAGCTTAGATATTTATTCTTCTGATAGAAAGGTCAAGTCAAACAAATTTCTACAGTGCAATTACACAGAAGTGAGAAAACCTGAGCTCCCGGAAAGAAAAACTAGTTCCAATTCCAATTCACGTAGGGAGCTATACAGGGAAACCACATGCTATTTCTAAACAGAATAAAAAATAAAAAGCTTAAAGAAACTTGATCAAAAGCACCTTGTGGTCTGCTACACCCAGAAACGCAATCCCTGTGTACAGAGCATGGGTAAGAGCGCTGTCATGGTGTCCTTCAGCTGAAAAAATTACAGTTAAGGAGAAAAGAGTTGTTAGCAATACCTGTTTAAAAACTATTTTGGTAATGATTTACATGTAAAAGTAAATACAATTGAAAGGTGACTAAAATACACCCCCGTAAACGAACAATATCACCGTTTGTTGATTTCTTTTTGTCTTGGTAAAAGCATCAAGTGAACAGAGATTAAATGTCTGATCCCCACCGAACATCTAGTCATTAAAGGATACGGTGCTCTGCCATCTTTGCCATGAGATCGTCATTATCAAAAAGCAAAAGGCAGATCACTGCAATAATGAAGAAAGCAGCACCCCTCGTCTAGTAAAAGAAAAGAAGAATGAGAAAATGAGTCATTTGGGTAATTCTGAGGTAAACTATTGGTGAAGTTCTTACTTTCGATGGTCCTCCTCCTGAACTGGTACAGAGAACACTGAGGAGTGAGATGACCACCACATCACTGCGCTCAAACAGCAGAAGGGTTCTAAAAAATATTATGCCATGTGCTTGAGAATTATGACAATACAGGAGGCGACATGTTTACTATTCAGCTCGAAAATACACACGGTACCTAAGTGGTCCACAGAGCGTCAGCCCAAAGAAACCCAAAAGGGAAATAATGCAGCTTGTGACAGCATGCTTGAAGATTCTGATCCACTGAAATCAGAAATGGAACAGTGTCAAAAAATGTGACTAGTTAAAGACAAACATAACAAAGAAAAATGTGTTCGGTTTCAAAGTAGCAGCATTTTGACTGCTGTGTAAGGAATAAAATCTATAGTTTCAACGTTTAAATGAGCTCAAACTCCACCCCAACATTTAATTTCCTATTCATCTATTCTCCAGACTTAGCGATTAGCATAGCTTAGTATAAATCAATGAATCTGATTAGAATAGTACCATTTAACTATAAAACATTCGAAGAGTTTATTTCCTAGATACTTCTAATCAAAAAAATGAACGAGAAAAACTTTGTACCTGTCTCTTTGGGATCGCTTTTCCAGATGAGAATGGCTTTTGAAAGAAAACCAATATCACTGCACAACTACACAGAATAGAAGGAGGGTTGATGTTAGGTGAGCAAAGGATCTTTACTTTTTGAACTTTTTTCGCAAAGAAAACACTCCTTACCCCACTTTTAAAATGAAGAGAAACTGTACAATATGCACAACTTTGAGGATATCATATGACTCAAATATTCCAAAAGCCTTCAGCAGCTTGGTAAAGTACAATAATATTATGTACCTTGTGAGTCTGAAAGAAAGAAAAAGAACCACAACAATTTATTAAAAGCATTATGGAGGGAAACGTCAACTACTGTTGTTCCATTGCCAAAGCAATACCCCCACACCATATTGGCAGACGCTCCACATACAACTATACCACACTTTATAATGTCAGAAAATATTTACAGACTACTAGAAGTACACAAATGTAGCAATACATTATGGCAATAACAAGATATTTAAAAAAATGTAAATTAAACAAATTAAAACAAAAAAATAAATACATGTTTATTTCACCTAAACGTGAAAATAACATACCCCTCAAGGACAATAAAAGAACTAGTTTTAGTGCAAAGAGAGTCCAAATAGTAACGTTATCCTATTACCACCATTTGTTTTGTGAGTTAAGATCCTTGACTTACCTGGAATGAGGAACCTCAACTCGGCCCAGTTTCCCACTGGAAATTACGTTACTGCTGTATTTTTCATCCATGTTTCTACTGTTTAAGCTTATTATTTATCTCAGTGAGTGATCATGATTGAGAAACACAAGCTGGTTAGCTTGCTGAACGGTTAAAACCGAGCACCTCATCGCAAATCACAGTATTTTGGTGCTATTTTTACGTTCATTCAGTTAACTTACAGCTTTTAACGCCGAGAATAAAACCCACGAAAACAAAACAAAAAATATACTTAGCGAAACTGTCAAATTATCATGAGCTAACAGTATGTTGTAGTGACGTGACCATTTCCGCAAACATGGCTACTTTGGATAAAGCATTTCAAAATAAAAGTCTTCTAAAAAGGGACAGGACCATTAATTATTTTTAACACTTTTTTAACACTTTTAAAAATTATTTTAACACTTTTGTTTTGTAAAATGATGAACAAAACTACAGTATATGACATTTTAATAACGAGTACAATGCAATGACGTTGCTATTTTAATCCGGTTGCCGATTCAAGGCTCGCCGGTGACTGCACAGGGAGCTTACATGTTCTCCCTGTGCTTGCGTGGGTTTCCTCAGTGTACTCTGGTTTCCTCCACAATTCCAAAGACATGTGGTTAGGTGTGAGTGAAACTTGCTCTGCGGTGGACTGGCGACCTGTCCAGGATGTACCCCTTGCCTCTTGCTCAATGTGTGCTGGAGATAGACATTGTGACCCCAAAAAGGGAATAAACAGGATGGAAAAGGAATGAAATAATAATTATGACTTTCATTTCAAAACATATTGTCCTTTGTTGATTTAAAACTTTTTAGATTTTACTGTTGGTTGTTTCTTTCTGTTGTGTGGTTTTAGCCCGTCGAGTGTGTGGATTCTGCGCCCATGTCCCGCCTTCCGATTACTGGGAAGTGACGCACTTGGCGATGCCCACTTTTAGCTTAATTTTGGGAGTGGTCTAATTGCAGCGTGCCATCATGTAGTAAAAGGGGCTTGTAAGGATGTTCCCATTGTGATAGCTTCCACTAAATTATTCGCTCATTATAAATGGCTCTTCGTTTGTGCAATAATTAGTTCGAGACACGGGGGTATGCTTCTGTGATATTATTATTTTCGTATTTGTGTATTTTGCGAGGAAAACTGGTACACTCGAACTGGCCATTGAGCCCAAAGGCGTACTGTTAAGTGAATGGGGTCATGGGTTGGGAAGTGTTTGTACATGTGTTTGTACACAATTTAATCAACCTTTACTTTATATGTGGGGGTATGTCAAACTCAGTTTCAAAAGGGCCACGGCCCTGCACAGTTTGGCTCCAAACTCAACTAAACATACTTGATGCAGATCGTTAAGTCTTTTAGTCCTTTGTAAGCTTTAGGTCTGGGTCTTTCTGAACAGGCTACGCCCTCCAGGAATTGAGTTTGACACCCCTGCCCTAAACCTAACCCTTAACGTGCTTTGGAGTACAGTTGACTCCTCGCGTTATAATTTTGCGAGCTTCAAGTTACACAAGGGCGGAACAATTAGATACGTTTTACCGTACCCGGAAGTGTGTGATGGCCAATAATCTCGAAGGGGGCGTGGCTGGCATGGGCGTGCACGGGTTCGATCCTAACCAGCCCCTTTTACTGCACGCCGCAATCAGATACACCTGGATACTTCGAGACGTGCGTTTATGCTTCTATGATGTTATTATCCTCGTATTTGTGCAGTTTCCGAGGAAAACTGTTGCCGCTACCACATTTTAATCGTATACCTCACTGTATGACGCTTCTTTTATTCTATAAGAAGTTTGTGACACGCGTGTATTCTTCTCTGATGTTATTATCATCGTATTTAAAATTAGATTAAAAGACATGAGACTGTCACTGAAGTGATTAGAGCAAATTCTGCTGTGTTGGCTGGGATGCCAGGCTGTGCAAGGTATTATCCAAAGTTTAAGACGTTTAGTCTTTTAAAGAAACCGTGTAATAAGACCGTTTCTTCTCATGAGTCGTATCGTTCACTGGCTCGTTTGCACAGCCTGGAGCCGAAGAAAAATTTCTTCTATTTAATTTTACAGCCCAGAATTCGTGGGTTTCCCCCCCGCCGTACTGTTTGCAAATCGTAACCTGTCTGTGCGCAAGGCATTATGGGGATTGGGGAATCGAAATGGCGCGAAGAAGACCCTAATATTTCTTTGACAAAACGCATATTTTCAGGAAAAAAATACTGCAAAAAGTCAAAATAAAGCCGATTTTCAATATATGAGTGTGCAACAAATGTACAACATGCATGGCTTTTATTTTGTAAAATGATGAACAAAATATACAGTATATGACTTTTTAATGACGAGTACAATGCAATGATTTTGCTACTTTATTCACTAGATGGCAGTATTATACTTATTGAGACTTAACAAACTGATACCGTATAGAAGTTCCACGTGTCTTTCAACACAATGTAGATTTTCTTTACAATTAAATACATCGAAGATGAAACAAGGCGTCACAGATTCGCTCACGAAATGGAACATGTTACATTTGCTTTTACATAAAAGTGGCTCTTGTTTGTTTTTCTGAGAACTATCTACATTTTAAACCTAAGCCTGTACAAAATGGGACACATTCAATGCTATGCCATCATTGGCTCGTGTCCAGGTCAGTCTTGTCTATGCATTCTTGACTGATGTGACCACAGAATTATATAAGATTGCAGTAAAACCAGTTTATACCGCCAGAAAAGCAAGCAAGGTGGAGCAGTGGTGACATCATGAGTCACTCTGCGTTCAACTTGCATGTAGAGAGGAAAGAGAAAAGTAAAGAACTTCTCAGGTTTGTCACAGGAAATGAGCAGCTTTTGGGGAGAACAACTATATTAAGAGCACGGCAAGACTGCACAGAGTGTGACCATTCATACTTCGCACAGATTTGATGGGTTTGGCAAGAGCTCCTGCTTTCAGTGCCAAGATGGAAATGGAATGGAGGAAAAGAGTGAGAAGAGAAGCAAGCTGGGGTTGAGTATGTAGTAATTAAGTTGTTCCTTCCTCAGTTACCCCCCTTTTCCACTGCTGTGCTTTTTGATTGACTTCTGGCCACTTGGTACAAAGTGTTCAAGGAACAGGCAAAGCCTTTGAAGGTTAGGGCTCTAGACTGAGCAACTGTATAAACACATTTCTTTGCTAAGAACACATGACTGTCAACTGTGTTTGCTTTCTTGTGCTAGGTAAACACTTTCAAATGTACCCGTCTTGCAGAGATCAAACAGTAGAGTAGACTGTTCATAAGACTGGTTCCAAAGTTGACACCAGGCACTAATATAATGACTTGTTTTAAAAATATCAATTCAAAAATAATTTCTCCCACAGACACAAAATGAAGAAAACTTCAAACTGTTTTCCTCGGTAGAAATGTGGAACTGCATCAACAATTGCCAAAGATTAAGATGTCCTAAAATAGCATGTCACCAGACTTAGGTACATCCAATCGCTATTTTGAAAGAGTAGGAACTTCCTGTCAGACATTAGCATTGAAAAGTGCAATATGTAAGAGTTTTTAGCAAAATTCCACTTCAAGGGGTTTCAGTGATCAGGACAACTTTTAGGAACCGGCCCAGAGCTACAGAGGAGAATTTTGTCATAGATCAGGCAGCTGTGATTTGTAACACACTGCACATGTACACGCAGAAATTAAATTCTGTGTTGCCCACAAAGCATCACTGATGAAGAAAGGTACATGTTTGTCAGTGAACATCTGAATGATTCAGAGAAGAACTTGGAGACAATATAGGCCACATTCAAGTTGTTTAAACTAGCAGGAGTGTTCACTTTCTGTCTCAAATTTTGAAGGGGGATATGCACCACAGCAAAGGGACGATGGATATGGCAGTGTAAACATTCTCTCAGCCAGATTAAAAATGGGTTATGCAAAGGTAAGATGATGACACAAAGCACACCCACACAGAGCAGATTTTTTTCATAACTGGTTTTCAATATATGTGACATACATACAATTGGTAGTCTTCCTATGTTATATGTACACATATATATGTGTGTAAATATAATATTGAAAAATGGCCAATTTTATGCATGTCACATATTGAAAATATATATATGGATTTATATTTGGATATAAAGTGATACAGGAGACCTACATAACCTGTATTTGCCTATTTGTGGCATATTTTATCACATATGTGCATATATACAGCCTAAAGGTTTTATATAGACACATATATCTTCATATCGGTTCTTTCAATGTGGGCACAGCCAAGGCAACAAAGGGGTAGTTATCCAGTTCTTGAAAAGCCTCAAAACGTCAGTGGAGTAATGACCCATGATCATGCTTGTGAAGTAATCTGTAAGTCTCCTTATGTCATCATCAGATTTTGATCAATATTTTAACAGGTTTGAATTTCTGCTAAATTAGTTTTATTATTCCATATTCTTGTCACTGCCACGTCTAATGTGGAGGATCGCTAATTCCAGAGAAGCTATTGACCTTTCCGAAGTTTGAATGTGTTCTCCTTGTGCTTGCTTGGGTTTTATCCCACAGTCTAAATTCAGGTGAATCGAAGACTCTGTTAGAGTGAATGTTGCCCTGTGATTGACTGCCAACTGTCCATGGTGTACCCTGCATCTTGGCCATTTTGTCTTGGGAAATGGACACCATGAAATCAAAGTAAAATGAAATCAACCAGGAAAAAACTATTAAAGCAAATGGGTGAATATTCCAGTCATTTGAATGTTTCTGAATGTGGACTGTAAAGAAAAGGGTCTGTTAAAGACCTTTATAGCTAAGATTTCTCAAATAAGAACAACCTATGTTATTATTGGTTTTGTGCAAGATTGTAACACGTAAAGCTCATGGAATATGTATGTGCCTTATGCTCATGGGATGACTCAAAACAGAGATGTACAGAGATGTACACTTGCAACAGCAGCTTTGTTAATTAGTTGTTATCCTTGAATTGTGGAAGATTCAGGCTATAATTTAGTAAACAATAATTTAACATTATAATGATTGCATCACATACTTTATTCAAAAACCCTCAAACAACATCTTGGTCCACCAATGTATATGATGTAAATAACAAGTAGAATCATGATGCTAGTTGGCGTCCAAACAGATCTGTTTCTGGTTTTGTTGTTTTAATTGCTTTGCATGCGTGGCAGTCAGGCCATGTCTCTTGGACAAGACTCTTCAAGAATAAAAAACATTTAAAAAAATTATTATAATTTTTTTTATTGTTTTTTTTTTTCCTCACACCAACATGAAACCAACGTGAAGTAGTCGATTTCTGGCATTTTAAAAGAAAGTATTCAGCATTGAGTTTGCATAAACATGCATGTAATTCTGTACATAATGTAAGCCATGATGGCAGAGTAAAAAGTAACACTGTCTTTGTTTCGTACACCATTACACTTGGTCTTTGCTAACAAAACAGTGACAGCGTATGATGAAAGCAACAACTCCAAAAATCAGAAAAACACATTTTCACTGTCCACATGTAAATGGAATTCCCATGCGTTTTCCAACTAACACACCTTGGCTGAGAGGCTGAGAGGCTGAGGAGCATCCTGGACAGGTCGCGAGTCCATCACAGGGCAACATTCACTCACATTCACAGCTAAGGGGAATGTAGATTGTTCCATTAACCCAGAGTTTCTTAAAGTGTGGGGCGCGCCCTTCTGGTGGGGAACAGAGACATGACAAGTGGGGCGCGAAATACAGGGGGACTTTTTTGTTTATTCATTTATTTATTTTTATTTGTGTTATTAAATTTATTAATTCATTTATTTAATTACCATACACCCAAAACAAAACAAAGACACATTTAAACGTAATCCTAAATTACAAACAACATCAGCGAACGAATGGCATTGAAAATGTCACGTGGAAGCACAGTACTTTACGACAGTGATTTTACGTCGGAGTAATTGAAGCGGAATGATTAAATGTGGAGAGGCGGTACACAGTTGCAGGTATAATTAAAATGGATAGGTTTGTTACGCGGAACGAAAAGAAAACTGGAGATTCGGCGCCGGCAGAGAAAACCAAGACAGACAGTAGACCTAATCATCAAAAAGGCCAACCAAAAAGAAAATATGATGAGGCATATCTTGCTCTTGGATTTACAGCTGGTGTGGTGGGGGCAGATGAGAGACCTGTATGTGTTCTGTGTCTCAAAACTTTAGCAGCAGACAGCATGAGACCCAACAAATTAAGACGGCATTTAGAGACCAAAAAAATAAAGTAATATAATATATAAAATATAAAGAAAACACAACACTTTTATTTTCTTTGTTTCTAAATTGAGATTATCAGAGGTAAAATGCAAACATAAATGCATTATTATTAAAGTTATCATATATGTTTGAACAAAGTGTTATTTCATGCAAAGTGATAATATATTTGTACTTTTATTAGATGTTTTATTTAGGTTCCATGTGTGAAAGATTTTAATGCTGTTATATGAAGTTATGGTTTTAAAATGTAATGTTATTTCAATAAATTTGAACAGTTAAACTTTATTACAATTTTGTTGGGGATGATTTGGGACAGGTGGGGCTTACAACCCTTCCATACCTCCAAAGTGGGGAATGACAGAAAAAGTTTAAGAAACACTGCATTAACATAACCACATGTTTTTGGGGATTGTGGGGGAAACCGGAGTATCCGGAGGAAACCCACGCCAGCACACGGTGAACATTGAAATTCCTTTAAAATAACCAGAGTAAATCGTTAATATATGGGTTTCCATGTTATAATTTATGTTACATAAGATTATTGATCTTTTTATAGTCACAGGACTATAAACTAGATGGTTGCCAGGTCATCGTATTCACCTATTTTATAAATGAAAGAGAGGGTCCGGTGGAAAGAATCCACGAAATAGTATGAAAAAAATCAAGAAAAATTATGTGAGGCCTCTTTACATGATCTAAATTTTTGATCACAAGAATGCGCCTTGATCCAAAATCATGGGCACCAATGGGAGCTCACACATCTGACCGGACGTGTGGTGTCACGAAAAATAATTTCGCACTGCCATTTCATATCCGTTTTCTCAAGGAGAACGCTGGATAGGTGCATCTACTCCTGGGTGTTATGTAGGTAGTCATCTACCTACATAACTGTAAGAAATCTGATTAAAAAGAAAAGTAAACCAGTTCTGTTGCCTCATTTTTTGTTGGCTGATTCGACAGCTGTCGTTCCCACTAATGGATAGTACAGATCAATTTCCTAATCAAGATCACAGAAGCTGCAAGATTCATCTGAGAAATGGTATGTCTTAGCATGTACAGCTAAATAAACAGATACCGTCTCTCACCAGATGATTCGTGGAAGCGTCAGTTCACCTCATTGCAACTGCCAGTGTTTGCCGTCCAGTGTTACATCACTATTTGCTCATTGACTTTCATACAGTTTGGTCTGTAATTTTAACGCCTTCCTGAAACTCACAATCTCTTTCACATTTGTGACCAAGAACACATAGAGATTGCGTGTTCTAAAATTGTCAGCTTTTTCACAAATGAGAAAAACTGAGCTCAAGGCACACAACTAGGGAAGGTTTTTGTTGTCATGACGATTAAAATATAACCTAGCATTGCAACATGTCTAAGCGAGATATACCAAGGACAGAATCAATTTATTTCACCATCAAAAGAACATGTACCAGTGCAAAGGTTGTGGAGTACTGTTAAGCACACACCATCATTCTGCCACTGGATTGGCATTGTGGAAAAATCTATATGTAAAGATCCATCGACATGACACAATCTGTTAGAGCTTGAACAATAAAATGCACAGGCAAAGTTTCATGGCTATATTAACATTTATTGTAACAGTGGTATTAGTATTGCCAAAAGAAAATGGCAACTTAACAAAAGACATCTGTGAGCCATTGTAAAATGTGTGCATTATCCAACCCATGTAACACTTTAAAGCCCTTAGAAGCCTTTTGAGCGTTTTTTTTTAATACCATATACTTACGTTCAAGTAGATGCCTTGTAGGTCTGCGGACGGATGGTGCCCCACAGATTTTTTTATACCGTTCAAAATTCAGAGAAAGAGTTAACAGCAGAAAGATGTTCGACTGAAGAAAAGAATTGGACAACAATTGTGTAACAGAGGGAGCCAGACCCCCGAAGCAGCTTTTAGTGCACTCTCAATGTATGACAGGTTGTAACTCAGGCCCTTGGTCGATGAAGGTGCATAACTCAGACCTTTTTTCTCGTTGTGAGCCATAAAGTGCTTCTAAAATACATCACATAAGCGCCACTATTGAACAACCAAAAGCGGTCAAGCTGTTTTTTTATTCATGGCTGTTCATGCTATTTTTAGGATTTCGTTTGAAACCTTTAAGCAAGGACTGAAAGGGGGCATTTTTAGTCAATAAGATTTTCCTGACATTTTCTTTTTTGAGTTGAATAAGTCTTCCTCCAAATGCTTGCCTTAGAGTGCGCAAACTACTGCATTCCTCATTCACTTCAGGAACTAGGGAAAATACTCATTTCCAAACTTCCATTATACATTGTGTTTTCCCATCTTGAAATCTTTTGAGTCCCCCTCTAGATCTTGCGAAAGCATGATTAGAAAAGCTGAACAATAGATCATTGAAACTGATTAGACCAGTGGCTGATTTTGGATTTTCAAACAAAGGGCAACTCATTGTAGATTTAAAAATTGTGTAATACAACAACAGTGCACTAGAAATCAAAGTACATTTTGATTGAGAGTTGTTCTCCTCCAATGCCATAGAACCGCAACAAAACAGAAAATGGTTCAAAGAGCTTATTTAAAATTGGCCCGAGTAACCGAGCAAACTATAATTTAACTAAACATAAACTCTGACAATAACTGAAAGAGGCAGTCCAGTCTATTAATATAAGAGGTTACACACATCATCCAGCATCCTATCTGTTAACTGATGCAAAAATTCCGAAACAGATTTAACCGCTTTGATTCGAATGCATTGTGGTGTTATGATCTGCTTTCCTTCTGCGTATTAGTTAAATATCGTGGCTTAAAGAATTCTTAAATTCAAGATGTTTACAGAGGGACATGATGCAGATTTCCCTTTCACCCATGACCCGTGCCTCAGAGTGATCAGTTCCCACCGATGGCATGACATAGCATAACTTACTGTTTATTTTTTTGGACCTCAGAGAAGTTTTAGTTGGTTTTACCCAATAAGCATTTCTTTCACTAGCAGAAACTCCCCCAGCACTCCAACTCATCTTCCCTAGCTACGTCACATTTTTAGCTTTACCCATATAATCATCTTGCATCAGCAATTGACACTGGATAAGAATGATCAAAAAGTTTAATTGAGATCTGGTTTAAACAAGTGATTCTGAGACTTCATATGCTGGCGAATTCAGTCATTTACTCTACATTATAAACATGGATTTGGTACACCAGGAGTGGCCAGTTCCGACCACACAACCACTTCCCCAAATGACATCCAGCTACTCCACCAAATTAGTGGTGAACAGCATTTCAGCTCAGTTTTGAGCAGGTTTTGCCTTTTGCATTTCGTGCTATGTATTGTGAACAATGGGGAACCTCCTTCTCTACTCCATGGAGCTAATACGGAAACCACTGAAACTGGTCTGTTGAAGTCGGCTGCTAAAGATGATTGATTCTATACACAAAGTTAAATTTAATTATTTTGCCCTTACTGTTTCTGACGTCTACAGTGGTCAACTCATGAAAGCCTGCTGGACTTCCTTTGTCACATGTTTCAAATTGGTATCTCATATAAACCACTAATGTCTATAGATGGGTGATTTCAGCTGTAAGCCAATGTGACATCATCACGTAGACCAATCTGGAGAGTAGGCCATTGGGATTATATCCCATTGCATTGAGTTAATTTTGGGACTACCATTGGATAAAAAAAGAGATTAGAGCACAATTAATCCAGAGCACTCTCTGAGCTGTCAATTCTAAAATGCCTACTGCTGTGACAGCTCATATTCTCGAATCTCCATCTGGGCCCCAGCTAAACATAGATGTAACCTCCTATCTGAATATAGTGTAAGGCGTTCAGCAAAATAAGACACACTAATGACACTGTTGCCAGGAACAAAATCATTTATGTATTTATTTCTAGTTACAATTCATCAACTTGTAAACAGACATTTGTGCACTACATATTTTCTTGTTTGTGTGCCAGCTCTGATTGGGCAGAAAGCAGGGTGCACTCCCACTGGAAACATTTACATTTCAACAGAGAGTTATACACTCTCTCGCATTCATTCCTATGGGTGGTTTAATTACCAAGCAACCTGACATATTTTGAATTATGGGAGGAAAATGAAGTACCTCGTAAAAACTAAGGCAAGCATTTGGCGGAAGGAGTAACACATAAAAGGAAAGTAGCAGGTTTATTGATTAAAACACATCACAATGTTGGTGAAAACGTGTGAAACACATGGATGAGGTTCTGTAAATGATTGGGCCCTTTTGAGGGTGTTTCCCTCCAGTATTCCCTTGTTTGACGATGGAAAATAACGCACTCAGTTTTCCAAAGTGAAATCTTTGATGTCTTGGAATGTTCAGTCAGGCTCAGTATCTTAGTCGCTTTCAGTTTAAGCGAATTAGGCTCCTACAGCCTCATCTCCAGGGATTTTAATCTCATAATCTCAGGAGAGTATTTAACTCAATGTACATTTCCTGAGCCGGCTTGCTCATGTAATAAACATAAACTGAGCTCTAAAATTAATGACCTGCATAAGCCTCGGGACATTACCATGCTGGTATTGTCCCTATTATTCTGGTTCATACTGTAGATTTTAGTTTCAAAAGAAAATGTAAGGCAAAGAAGGGTCTAAACAAACCGTGCAAACAAGGAAAGAACAGAAACCTGGTTCGAAAAGTATATGTAACGAAAGTATTCTGAAAGCTAGGAGACTTTGATAATGATGACAACGTGAAAATAGTTGCTAAATATTTTAAATATAATAAAAACAAGGGAAGGGCGGCATGGTGTGCAGTGGGAAGCACTGTGGCCTTCCAGTTAGAAGCTTGTTGGTTCGAGTCTCGTCAGTGACCGTCCTGGAAAGAGTTTGCATGTTCTCCCCGTGCTTGCATGTGTTTCCCCCACAATCCCAAAAACATGGGTTAGGTTAATTAAATAATCTAAATTCCTCCTTAGGTGTGAATGTGTGAGTGAATGTTGCCCTGCGATGGACTTGCGACCTGTCCAGGGTGTACCCCCGCCTCACGCCCAATGTGTGCTGGACATAGGTTCACGCAGACCCCCATGATCCCGAAAGGGGATAAGCGGGTTGGAAAATTAATGAATGAAAAACAAGGGAACCAAGGAAAGCAGTGCGACACTGTAAGCGGGCGGAAACCTTGGCCTTAATAACTTTTAGGAGCAAACCAGAGTTTCAATTCCAATTGATCACAACCACAAGGTGTGGGGGGCAGTTTGAAAAAAAGTGTTCCAAGTGTGGTCATCCTGTATCCAATACAATAAACTGGCATCCGGAAACCCAAAGGTTTCATCCTCATCCATTGTTGTATCCGCAAAAATACCGGAAACTTGAATTTTGGCATGTCAGAGATTGTACGGCAAGTTCACAATGTCCAAAACACACAAGAAACGCATTTTAAACAAGAACATTTTTCACAATCTCAGACGAACACCAAGTTTGTACCAAACAGTAGGCCTTTCTCTTTGGAATTTTTACAGAGGGTGTGAGTGAAAAATAGATTCGGATGAGACTAAAAACACAAAGTACGTCTGAGAAGCAGAAACTTCTCTAACGACCCCATGTGAAACTAGTCCGGTCCGAATATAGCTATTGATCAAAGGGCTATTGATTACAAAATACTGATTGTTTGGTTTGAAAAGGCACCTCAACAACATTTCGTTAAAGCAAAGAACCCTGTTTTTGATGAGATTATTTACATATTATTCCCATGATTTTAAATGATTTGTATTTTGGAATATGTGCTAGCTAAGACTGTTTTGTGCTTGAGCCACTCCATTTCATGCTTTCTGTAAACTCAAGGTATAATTGCAGGCAGGTAAGTATGTAATCAAAAGAACCAAACTCAGTGGTTGACGTAATAATCCACAACAATTAAACATTTATATTTGCAGGTTACATTTTCTGAGTTTCCTCACAGACTATATAAGAGAACATTTGCTAACCAAAAGGTGACGTAAGTTGCTCTCCAATTGTTCCATTAAGGTTCACTTTATTTTACCTAAACACTGAAACGTTGAGATGTACTTAAATGTTAATTAAATGTTAATGTCATTCTGATATCTTCATAATTGCTCACCAAAAACTGCTATTTAATACAATATATTTTCACAACAGCATTGCTTTGAATGAGGGTTGTGACCATTCGTATTATATCACACTCAAGTCACTGAAGGCAGTATGAATCATTAATGTGGGAATTACCTTGACAGATAGCAGCGAGATTACAGAGGGCACTGACAGAAAAGAGGTGCATTCTTGTCCTATTCAAAGCTCTTGGTAAAAGCACCTAAGTTTCTGCTTTAAACTGGAAGTGTGTAACCTCTGTGGCTAAGCGAGATTAGTGTGGAGCTCTGACAGAAAATGGTGCCAGGCTAAATCCTTTTCCTGGAAGCTTTAGCATTGCACTGGAGGAATGACAGTAAGAGAGCAGGGCAAGGAACGATAATCACTAGAATTTTATGAGCTGGTGGAAATAGTTGACATCATGCAGCTTATAACCTACGTAATCTCCCCCGAACTGGAAGGATTGCGAGGTTGATGCTTTCATTTAAAGCAGTCTGTTAAAAAACTTTAAAGGTTAAAGTCTACTAATAAGAATCTCACGGTTTTTAATTAATAAAATATATATTTTAAACAAAATGTTAAGGCCATTCTCTTCAGTGGCTGAATCTTGAGTGTGAATGACTCTTTATTCGGATTGGCCAACAGTTTTGAATATTTATCGCCTTAGCCAATAGGAGAATAAATGGCAGCTTCTGTGTATTCCTAAGGGAGAAATGCATAATGAAATTTTCAAGAGGAAATAGCAAACAATAAAAAGTTTTAAGCTTTTTGCACGAGTTAAGATGAGTTTGCCCATCTTGTAAATATTGTGTGCACAATAAATTTATCAGTGTCAATCCAACCCTTAAAGTATTCATTTTAACACTGCTCAGATCATATATGGTCTCAATCTGTCTGAAAGGTACACTGGGGGAAGTGTTTAAAGAGTAAAGTTGAAGGTAAGTAAATGTGTAAATGTGAAGCTATTAAATTTTACACCCATAATCTACACTGGCAAAGTGTTAATCCCACCCTTTTGGGGAGTTATTTAAATTTGACACAACCTTTTTTACTCTTGTGGCAAGTGTGTCCCCAATCATGATTATGTCAAGCTGACTATTATAACTGTTGATTCGTTTTGCATTTGGAGCCTTTTATTTGCATATATCAGTGTATTTCACTGTGTACTTCATTAAGCCGGGTGCTGACGATCATCAAAAAAGGATTCTTATTTTTACAGCTTTTAAGTTTTTATGAAACGTTGACACATAAACTATCCGTGAAAAGAAGCACAGTCAATGCCGTCAATTTCAATGAGTTAAAAATGAATAAATATGGCAGCTGCACCAACAGTAAGTCCTGCCATAGAGTTACATCGAGTAACATGTGGACCTCACACGTCTTAGACGGCAGTGCAATGAGAGAGGGCCTAGTCTGAGGCAAGGATTAAGTGATCAATCTGTTGGTACAGTGACAGTCTTCTTTTTGGTTTCTCGAATAATTACCTTCAGCAACTTATTCATAACGGAATGTCACACTGGGGAAAGACGAATCCCTCAAAGAATCTGCAGAAACGTGGAATAATTGTGTTGAGGTTGATAATTAACTGGTTAAATCTATCTTTGAATCCACTTCTATGCCTATAGTTTATGTGATCAGTGCTTTGAACGTCTAGGTTACTTGTGTAACCCCTTGTACCCCGAAGGAGGGAACACTTGAGGTCATGTGTGAAAGACGGGCGGAGTCTGTAGTGAGTTTGGAACACCTGACTTTTATCAGCTGTTCATGCTAATTCACACTGCCCAATAAGACTTTCATTGGCCCCATTTACATGTAGATGATTGGCCCATCGAACGCGGTTCCCACAGGCGGTCATTCGACATATGTCAAAAGTGAACAACTGAAGGGGAAACTCAGCTTTGTCTTCAGTGGTGTATACAACCGTAGTGTTACTAAGTAGCTGAAATATACTTGACCTGGTCCGTTGGGTGTTTGATAGTTGCTGAAACCAGACACACTTCAGTATCACAGAGAGACCTGGCAAACCATTAACAGCTTGTTGGGTAAGAGTAAAGAGATCTTTCAGCTGTGCACTTTGAACCTTTATCTTATCTTCATCACACACATGAGAACCAGGACCTTCAGCTGAGACAAAAGCATGCCAATATATGAATGCATCTGCATTTACTAGAAGCGCACCATTAATACAACATGGAGCAGAGTTTGTGAGTTTGAAGCTGTAGCCATGGTCCACCGAGAATTAACTCACCTTTTTCAAAACTGCAGCTGCATATACGAGTGTTAGTTCCTCAAAGACACCCAGAAGTGGCTGCGGTGATTCTGAATTATACATTTAAGAAAACCTGTTGAAGAGCTGTCAAATTACTGATTAATAAATGAACAAATCTTTGGACAAAAAACCTGTATTGATTCATTCATTTCATTTTGTTGTGTATCAATTCATTTTGCACTCATTTAGTTGATATTGTGTTTAATTTAACCATTTCAGTCCATTTAAATTCCATGTTGTACTTTATGTATGTAACACTATGTATCTCAAGCTTTCCACAACAAACAGGAACCCTTGTGTGGCCAGCAGAATGGGGCCATGGATAAAGGGCTCTACACAACGATCTGAAATGAGATTCGCAATAGCAGGGTGCTCTTAGTCTAAGTCGAGGAAATATTGATACAATGAGGCTCCCTGCCTGAAGATGCCGTTTATGGTAAAAACTCAGGGAAACAGGAAAGAAGAAGACGACGACAGAGAAGAAATCAAAGAACACATGTTTATACTGTTGGGCTGTGTCCCAGTCCAGGTTCTAAAATCCTCCGGAGAGTCCTTCCTACCCAGCCTTTAAGGCTACGGCTTGGGAGGATCCTGCAAAACCCCTTGGTAAACGGGACCGTCTAGCCTCCTATTCTTCTTCTGTTATTTTGGGCAGTTTGCTTTATGGGGCATTAGCGCCACCAGTTGGATCAGTAGTTTGGATCCCGAATTGAATGAATGAAACGTTCTTGTATCATTAATATTTTCATGATAGTGATTCTTTTAGGGTTTTAGGGTTTATTTTATTTCTTTTTTTTTTTGCCTTTTTTAATTTTGAATACGTTGTATTAAAACATGCTCTGTATTTTTGTTTTGATTACATTGGTCACATTTCCCACATTTATTTTCTATTTTATGTTGTGTGTAATTTAAACCAGTATGTTGTTCTAGCTTCATTCTGTTTTCATAAGTTTTATAAACTCCTTCGTCTGCTTCTTAAAACATAAAGACATCCACCAATACTTAGTTAACATTATTTGGCTGCGTGTGTCAATGTTTACAATAGATGTTAAAAATAAAAATATGTTTTAAAATTCGCCTATCACTACCACCATTTAATGCTTGAACATACTGTTCTTTTATTTAAAAAAAAAAAAATGTGTTACTTACATGTAAATACAAATTCAAGTGTGTTTTGTGTTGATTCTAATAAAAAAAAAACACTGCAAAGCATTGTGGGATATCTGAGGCTACGAAGGATAGTCGCGATGCACCCTATGAAATTAAGGGGAAAGTAGGACGCATTTCAAGGCTGCATTTTAAGTACCCTTCGAGTTTTGATGAAATGAGACGGCCTTTGTGACTGACGTAAGCGACCTTAAAATGCACACTTGGGAGGATGCACACTTCTGGATTGGTACACAGCCTTGGTGGCTGATCAGAAGGAGCTGTAATCGCTGTTTCCTGTGCGAAGTCGCAATGAGGTGAGATGAGCGCCACCAAGTGGCTCTTTTATGTCACATCAAAAGAGACAGATTTCATTAGTCATTCTCCTTGCAAACTAACGATTCTAGATGGCAGTACAAAACTCTTTTTCGTTTGCACCACTTATACGGTCAGATGTGTGAGTCCCCTTGGCACCAATGGTTTTCGATGCATTGTTGCACGAAATTTTGGACTCAAAGTTCAGATAGGTGTGTGAGGGCTTAAGAATGGTGTGGGTTGTCAGTTAAAATCAAAAAGGAAAATAATTTAACAAACCATATGAAACTAATTCAAATATACAATAGTTTGATATAATTCAAGCTTGGAAGAGAGAAGTGCTAGGTGTCAGTGCAGCTCAGGTTTATTTACCAAATATTAGTGTGATACAAATAATAACGATCATACAAGGGAGAGACAATGCAGATCGCTGGTCAAGAAATTCGTGAGGCAGCAGCAGCAAAGAGACATCCATAGAAGTTGAGCAGACTCAGAGATGGAGAGAGTTAAGGGGAGCAGATTTACCAGAGAAGCAGAGTCTAGTGGAAAATAGAGTGGAGACACAGAAAAAGACAGGGAAGCAAGAGTGGAACCAGGCACACGATGCAATGCTGGAGAGTCAGCATACATGAACTATAGATCTTACAGCGGAGAACAGTAGAAGTTAGGGGTTCCAAAGGGGACTGCTGGTGAAACCCGGACACCTTTTGAGTAGAGAGTGATTGTGTGCGGGAGACAAAGATTGAGTGTGGGAAACAGAGAAGAGGGAAGAATAGATCACTGTGCTGATTTTTAAATGTAAAAACTATGCATATTTATTTATTCGTATAACCATATCGTGAAACAATTGCATTCTAATCTGAGAAACAAAAGAACAAAGTTGACCAAATACCGAGCTTAGAAGATCTGAAAGGAAACAAGAGGGCTTTGCTAACTCAACTCTTCACTTTCTCCTGCTATTTGTTTTCTTTTTGTTGTCATTTAGGAAGGGTAGGCAATTAATGAATTCAGTTTCTAAAGCAGGGGTTTCGAAAACACAGGTTTTCGAGAAAAACTCGATGGATATTCTTATTTTTGAAGGTCATACCAAGGTCATTTCATGAGACGTCAACACAAACATTTTAAACTACTGATGTTTGCATAAGTCTGCAAAGTCTTGTCTTACTTTTTCATGATGCTGATCCAAAGATGGACCTGATAGACGATTGATTGTAGAGACAGTAAAATACCAGATCGAATAAGTATTGATCACTTGAGTCAAAATTTGAAGATATTTAGCACAGAAACATTTGTTAACAATTACAGAAGTTAAATGATTCCCATAGTTCTCTTGCATACACTACAAGAATGAATATGGCCCTCTTCTCCAAACAAAGCTTCTCTAGATCTGTCAGGTTTCAGCTGTCAACACAGACTTTATACGGTTCTTATGGAGCCATCCCTTTGGTTTTCCGGTGTGCTTTGGGGCTTTGTCATGTTGGAAGACCCAGCCAGGACCTGTATTTAATGCTCTGTTTTAGGGAAGGAGGTTTTTACATGGCACCCCTCTTTAATACAGTGCAGTCATCCTGTCCCCTGTACAGAAAAACACCCCAGGAGAATGATGCATCCAGCCCCATGCTTCACGGCAGATATAGTATTTTAGGGGTGATGCTTTTCATTCTTCTTCCTCCAAATACAGTGAATTTTAGACCAAAGTTAAGACCAAACACTTTTCTTTTCATTTCCTTTTGACTCCTCTGGATCATTTGGATGGTTCTTGGCAAACATCAGACTGGCCTGACTTAAGCTGGGGAACTTTAATCATGACGTCTTAATGTATCACCAATGGTAGCCCTGGAAACGAGGAATCATCATTAGCCTCTTCCATTTTCTGACAGTTGCTCCAACAGTTGTTCTTTTTTCACCAAGCTGCTTGGCAGTTACTGCCCCATGGCACTTTGTAGCTTTGTGAAGGTTTCCAATATTAGGATTTCACCCATAGGTTTTTTAAAAAAAACAAAAAACTCAAATTTGCTGTTACCAGGCTTCGTCTTCATTGGAAGTTTGTCACTTCAGGTGGCATGATGGCATAGCAGTGATACCTGATTCGCTGACGGATTACACCAGTTATAAACAGTCAATGACTGTCTCTCAAAACAAACAAACAAAAAAAAACACCCCCTTTAGCGATATACACTGTGGTTGTGTGGGTTTCACACAAGCAGTTAAGAAAATAAATGAATAAATAATCATTTCTGGAGTCAGCCTCTAGCTCTCAGTTGATGAATTGCAGGATCCATCACTTCCCACTAGGCACCATGAGGGAAAGCAAGGGATTTCGACTTGATTTAAGCGGAGAAAATCTATGCAGCAAATAAGTCACATAATTATGTGCAAGCTTATACTAACCTTAGCTTATTTATTGTATTCATACTCTGTTCGTAAAGCAGCTGGAATCAGAACTGTGTAGGAGATCGTGGATCGCGTATACCACTTGCCTATGAAGCAGTTTGCTCTTCACAATGCTAGCAAACCCTAACATTGAGCAGAAGGCAAGTATGGGCAGGTCTGCAAAATCAAACTCATTCCTGTGAATGAAATAATCTATTGTAAATGAAAAAGTTATATAACAATGTCATTTAAAAATCAGGAGTAAAAAGAACACACGTTATGATAACTTGGCAGTTATGCAAGAACAATTCATTTGGCGTTGGAAGCTTTCATTGCCTTGACTTGATCGGTTAGCTTTAATGCAGAGGCTTGTGGAAGTAGGTTGAGAGCTAAAGTACCAGGAAGTCTAAAGTCTCTGAAGAATATTTAACAGTGTCCTTGGCAGCCCCACGTCTTACTTACAGATCAGCAGCTTAGTACATGATCAGGAAACACTGCAAACCAGAGGCCGATCAGTTTCGGAAGTGATTGTAAAATGACATTATTGTTATTTACATGGTAATTATCTGTAAATAATAACTTTGTAAATTCTGCAACATGACATGTCACTAATCATCTGGCAATAGGTCACCTTTTCCTTCTCTGTTCAATGACCATCTGTAAAAAAAACACTCCTTATAGATTATAAATACTAATCTGAGTGTTGTAATCCATTTAAAAATTACTAGGCAAAAAGAGTTCCAATAAGAAAAACATATTAGATTTGTTTGCGAATTGGGTTGATAGGATAGTTTGCTTAGACAAAACAGAAAATTAGGGTTTAGACACAATAACGGTTTTGTGAGGTCAGACTTTGACACTGAGCCAGACTCACTTCATTCATATCACCATTTGAAAAAACAAAAAATGAAACGTACAGCCTTCACCACAACTGATACAGTCAAACGTTTCCCGTCTACATGTTTCTAGTCTAAGACATCTACTGTCCTTCTTCTTTCTCCAGGAGCACGGATGATGGTTTTTTCCCCCAAAACAATGCATTACATATATCTCATTATGCCAAAAAAGTAAAATAACTACTAGTTCAGTAATTAAAGGTAAGCCAGAATTAACAAAAACTCACAAAATAAAACAAAGATGGATGTAAACACTGACAAACTCAGCTGTCCAGCTCAACAATATTTCCCTTTCCGTCAGTCACTTTAGCGTTATGTTGAATTACTCAATTATAGACCAATCACTGCTACTTAAAAAAGCCCAAGGCAATTATTCCTCTAGGTTTATAATCTTTGTGTTGTTTGTCGTACCTCTCTTTATGCTTGGCCACCGTGGAAATAAGCAGCTTTGTGTCAATCTTCCATCATTACGTGTTCTTCATTTCACCCCCAGGCTGTGACTATTGTTTGAGCAGCAGTCATTGACACGCGACCAAAAGAACCAGTGAAAGGCAAATTGTAATGGTTGACCCCAACACATTATTTTTAAAAAAAAGCATAACCTGGAATTTTGTTTCATTTACCAAATCCTCAAATTTTGACAAAATAAAGGTCAGGCTGTAAAACATCAAGGCAGTTCTGCTTTATGGAGCAGAAACATAGAAAACCATGGTCGCCATTACCAATATTGTTGTAGTGCTTGTGAGCGGTCTTCCAATTTTCTATGGTCTTGGTCTTGTAACGATTGGCGTCTCGGTCTTGTCATGGTCTCGATCTCAGTATTGGCTACACAGGTGTCCTGGTGATTTAAATCCAAGAACTAAAAGCAAGATCCAAGCCCTTTCTAAAAAGTAACTTTAAATTTCACTGATTATGAATGTCTTGTTGGGACATAGCAAGTTCTCATGAAATGTGCAAAATTACAGCAATGTGTTTTTTTGCAATAAAGAAAAGTTATTGTTTTTGGTCTTAGCATGCCTCTGTCTTGTCATGGTCTCGATACTCTCCAGTCTCGGCTGGGTCTCAGTCTCGGTCAAGGAGATCTTGACTACAAGACTATCACCAGGAAAATACAAGTGTTTATCAACAGCTGTCTGCTTAAGATAATCCGCTTTCGCTGCCCAGAATCCATCAGCGACAGAAAACTCTGGCACAGAACCAATCTGCAAATGAAATCAAGAAATGACTACAAGATGGATTAGGCACACCTTGAGGAAGTCTTAAAATGGAAGCCGCAGGGAAATCAGTGCGACAGAGAATCACCTGGAGCAGAGACCATCAAGACAATGTGGGGTAATACGGAGTCAACTGGAAAGTAAAGCAGTTTTACAGTTGAAAACAAAATTATTATCAGGGAGATTGTGGAAACATTACCACGCTGTGGAAACATCGCTACATCATAGCCTGTTTTGCTGGTAGAACTAACTGTCAGATGGGAGGAGAACATGGAGGTTGTCAATGAGTCAAAACGTGTCAAGTATGCCAATTTGACAGTAATCCGCAAGGAAGCTAGCTGGAAAGCCATCATCCACCCTGTTGTAGTGGGTTGTAGGGGTGTTGGCAGCTGGCATCTCCACCACATGAGCTTCAAAGGAGCCGATTGCTGAAAAGACTTCCAAAAGTCTTGAATTAAAACGAGCTAGAGATGTTTCTACAGACCCATGAATTGACTTAACCAAGTCTGGAATTAATGTCTCCATTAAGATTCCCTGCACAGGAATCCACTGAGAGGTTCCCGAACAAGAGGCTTCCACTTCTGAAGAAGAGACAACTACTAACCGGAACTAAGTGCTAAGGAAAACTTGGGGAAAGTGCTGGTAGTGTCTTGGTCAGATGAACCACAACTAGAGCTTTTTGGCCATTGAGTGTTGGGTAAAAGAAGAGAGAGGAAAGAACCCAGCTCTCACAGTGAAACACGGTGGTGGAAGTGTAGTAATGTGGGGACGTTTCAGTGTATTTGACATTGTGAATTTCATCGGGGTTGAGGAATGCATGAAAAATAAAGAATATGAGAAGATCTTGTGACAGATTTTGATTTGGGTCAGCATTTTCACGTCTTCCAGTATGATAAAGATGCAAAGCATACCTGTAGAGAGGGGACTAATTTAGGGCTCACAACTTGGTGGCTTCATTCTGGGACCAGTCAAAATATCCCAATTAGTGTGCAGCTTCACTAGATGTCCGCAGAAAAAAAGTGATTGCGAAATGTTATGTAGCTAACTAAAATTGATTCAGAAACGTATTCTTAAGGGTTTTCATTTGCACTTCTCTCATCGTCAGATTAAAATGATGTTATACTTAAGGGAGTGGGTTGTTTAGTGACATGTAGAACTGGGTTTGTCTGTAGCTAGCCATCATGACTTCAGCAAAACAAGCATCTCAACTCCACCTACATCCTGCCTCTCTGCCGACACCACACTCCAAATCTACATGAACATGCAAGTCATAAGTAAAACACGAGAAAGAAATGTTAGATATTTCATCCCTTTGATACCTGGATGCCAATGACTCAGTTTAAGGTTCAGCCTTGTGCTCTGAACTTTCACAGAAGAGCAACAGGGCCTTCAGCAAAAGCAATCCTCCTGAAACGTTTGATTAGCTATACCCTTAGCAAATGTGTGCAGTGGAAATAGTTCTCCTTGACCCAGTTTTGATTGAGGAGATCGTCGTAGTGCATGTGTTATTCTTTCGTTCTTTCAGTTATGTCTTAAACACCACTGTATTTATAAACAGTTACACAGAAATAAGAAACCTTGAAACCACATTTTTACTTCCAGGCATTCTGAAATCGAGTCTGAATGCTTAAGTGATAAATTCTTATCAGAACATAAGTTTAATGATGTAACAACAAGGTCTGACACGCATTTCTGTCTTTCTGATTGGTCTGTGCTCACCGTTGTGGTTTACTGTTTCCGTCTAACACTTTCTTCTTGCTTCAGAGAACTGCATGGTCAAAAAAATAGATATTCATTTTTAAACATCATCAGAATGCCTGTGAGAAACTCACAAGGCTACAATGACTATTCTTTCACGTTGCAGTGTCAAACACAGGTGACATCCAGTTTTGGAAGGTGTTTTTGTAGCTAAACCGGGCACATGAATGCAGAACATGCTATTTAGACTCCTCAACGTGAGCTTTCGTCTCTAAAATTATCCACTTTCAGCAGCTCATCAATATCAGGCCATGCATCTAAAGATTTTAGAAGCGTTGAAAGTAATATGAAACCTTTATTCAAGCATAGCACTCCCATTTGCCTTTAAAACCACAACCTCACATTTCAAATTGTTTTAATTGCATATGCTACTTTCACCAGATTTCCTGCTCAAATAAAGTTTTGTCATATATATTTACTTTTTTAACTATAACAGCATCCACTCTATTTGGAGGATGTTTTCGACAAAGTTTTGGCATGTGCTTATGGAAATTCTATGGGAATGTCACAACGGTTCTAGAAGAACTTATGGTTCAACCCTGATGTTGGATGAGAAGGCTTCCTCTCTAGTTCATTCCAAAAGTCAGTTTGAGGTCAGGATTCTGTGCAGTTTATACGCACCAAACTTGTTTATCCAGTCATGATTGAAACATCCCCAGATTGTTCTCACAATCCAAAGCATTTGGAGCTTATCCTTAACCCCACCAGTGAGTGTGGCAATCACAGTGTCTGTTTTCGAATTAATCAGGAATGACACAACTTAGCCATTGTTTCATTTTTCGTTTTGAATATAATGTGTAGGTATCAAAAAGGTTATTAGTTTTGAGCTTTAAATGAACATTACACGAGTTATGAGATAATTTGTAAGGTAATTAAAATTACAATGTGAGAAAATAAGCAAATGTCTTTAATTTCTGTTTTACAGACCCCAAATTGTTGGCATAAGCACCATCTAGTGATGAAAAGAAGGGATTATCCTTAGAAGCACAAGATCTGTGATATGGCTTGTATATTTTTAAAGTTCTGGCAGCGTAAGGCACAATAAAGCAAAAAGTGCTTTGAACACTATTCCCCAGTTTTTTTGTCATTTAATTTTTTTGTGTTGGGGGGGGGGGGTTATAATTACCTTTATTCATTTTAATTTTTAACACTTGCTCTTTCTTCTGAAACATAAAAATTGTTCGTTGTCAGTTTTTTTACACTTTTACAGTAAAATAAATGTAATACTCTGAATGTGTACTTTTTGTTACAGTTTTATGTTTGTTGTGTAATAAATATTGTGTTTTAAAAAAAGAAGATGGGAATATACTAAACGAAATGATATCAAGGATTGCCACAAAAACTCTTTTAAATATAATTTATCACAGCAAATTGTAATTTAGTAAAAACCATTGAAAACGGACCCAGACTTCTAAGGGAAGTAAAGGGCTAAGCCCATCTCCTGAAAAACAACTGCGCACCATAATGCCCCTCTCCAATGACTGTCAGATTGTCAGATTGGGAAGGTTCCATTCCACATTGTGAGTTCCATTTCCATCCCTTAGCTGTAACCCTCCATTTTGCATGTTCACAAGAGATGAAGGGACATCCTAAAGGCCTCTACACACAAAATTGAGATTTGACTAAACCTTCTGAGGACTTCTCAGTAGTGCGCTCTTCCTCTAGGTTGGGGAAATATTGATGCAATGACACTCCCTGCCTGTAGATGGGGTTTGTGGTTCAAGACAAAGTGACACACATCCTCTCTTTTCTTTACATTTTTGTAATCTTTATGGCGTTTGTCAGAGATGTCACCAACAGCATAAACTGACATCCATGATTTTTTTCCTGCTCTTCTTCTAATTCTATGATTGTTTCCTGTGAAAAAGGAAATCTAATATGGATCTAAAAAGGATCTAATATGGTTCACCATCAGATGGATTAGCTCCCGTAGGTGCACATGGGTTTACATCGAGGCAAGTTTTCACATATAACGTCTGATCGAAAATGCGGTTAGGTGTGTAGAGGCATTTACTCTTTAAACAGTGAGATCAAAAGGCCACCAATGTGACCAGTCACCAACAAATGTGCAATTTTGTAATTTTCTGGAAGTTTCACATTAGGAAAACCATCATTTATGTTAGATTTCATGTCCCATGTCCGAATACATCAGCTAAATAAATTTTAATAGTTGAAAAATCACTAGTTAAATAATGCACCATTATATCCCTAATAACCTTGGTGTTTCACAATAAACATTCATATGGTGATTTTCAGGTGAAGTGGTTGGGGTTTCAGGGGAAGGGGTTGGGGTAAGTGAAAGAAATTGTAAGTGAAAGGTGCTCAGCTGAAGTATCACTCCACGGAATGCTGAACGTGTGCCTCAACATCAAATTATTATATTTACTTATCAGTTGCTCCCATTGCTTTAAATCACAATGTTGCAAAGATGGCACACCATTTTACCATGCTGGAATTCACTGAGCTCCTGAAAGCAGCCCCTTCTTACAAAAATGCAGTCGGCAAACTAAAGAGCTTGATTTATACACTAGCAACCATGAAAGTGATCTGAGTTATTTGGGTAGGTCAAGTAATATATATGGAAAATTAGCATATTTATATTGCAAATTCAAAACGTTTCAATAATCTACATACTGTTAATATCCTGAAAATATGATTCATGAACTGAACTGCAACCCTTTGTTTGATTGTACAAGTCACTCTCAAGGGTTGGATAAAAGAAACACTGTCGGAGGCTTCATGGCTTTGTTAGCTCAATGTTGGCTAATGTTCCAGCTTTGAGAACAGCACGTGATGCTTGGATTCACAATACACAAGCAAAGCTCTATTGTAGTCATAAAGTGCATTGTAAACGACACAACAGCAGACATTTCAGCCTCATGAACATTTAGGCTAGTTGTTTAAAAGGGACATCAGATGCAGACTGGATCAAAAACAACAATTTTTGGGGTCTCGTACTGTAAATGATCATGAGCTTTTGGAAGTTTCCCAAGGCAACCATGGGTTTTATATAGCAAATCACTGTTTTGTCCATCTTTACACCCAACAACAGCACAACACTATCCCTTAGCAGACATAATGGACTGTACTACTGAGCTGATGAAGAATAGACTTAGGGATGGGATCATGCTATTGAGAAATCTCCAAGAGTAGTGGCTAAAATCTTAAAGTTACTGGCACCACAAAGGGAACACCTTCGTCATAGAGTGGCCAACTTAACAACTTTGCAGCTAGCTTTAGGAACTCTTCAGACACCCTAGTGCCAAAAATCTAGAACTAAATACAAATCTAGGTTCTTAAGAGACTTTCAGTGTCCTCTGGCTCTTCTAGTAGAGCAGCAAACCCTGTCTTTCTTGGTGCACTTATAGGGTTTGAAATGAGAATTACTCTCCTTCTGAGGCAGAGGTGGAGAAAAGGATTCAAGATTGTGGCTTTTGATAAAAAAAACAAGCAATGCTGGAAAATGAAACCTGTTTTAAGAAGAACTGTTTGTCTATAGGTGACAGTTATATTTCTCTCTCACTCGTAGATTATCATTATATACGATACAAAGAATGACCCTGCCTTTTTACACTTTAAATATTATTTTAGATGCTCATTTCTAAATGCAAACTGAAAACAATTACAAACACACTTTTATGTTGGCTTGTTGGAAAATCATAGACATGGGGGTTGCTTTATTTTACTCATATTGACATGATGAACATTATATTATGTCACTGACCCATCCATAGCAACCAGAATGTTTACCATAGCAACCTTTTAGCATATCTCTATTTTAGCTCGAGAAATAATAAAGACATGGGGGTTGGTTCATTTAGCTCAGATTGACCCCTCCATAGCAACCAGACTGTTTACCATAGCAAACAATTCTTTATCTTATAAAAAAAATCATAGAGACATAGGGGTTGGTTTTTGTTACTCATTGTGATATTTACAACATTTTAAAAAAGTTTTAAACAGCACTAGGACAACTTTAGCCATTTAGTTTTTATTTATTTTGCCCTAGATGCTGTTTTTATAATCCTATGTTTTATTAATTTACACAAAAAGTGTATATGCAATTCTTTTGTTTGTTTAAACATTTCTTGGACACACATGGCCTTTATGCAAATTGGGGGATGACGTGATGTAGTGACCAACTGTTCATGGTCGACTTTCTAACTAAAGATTTAGCAAAAGTGCAAACGAGTAAAAATTAAAGGTGATTAAAAAGGCATCACATCAACAAGTCACTTTCTGTTTAAATACATTTGCACATTATATTTTTCTTTGTCTGCGTTGATTTTTCCTCAAAACTGCTTTAGGTTGCCAGTTGCAGAATGAATTATTTCGGGTTTAATCTGTAAAAATGTACTACATAAATAAATCTTACACTTGATGCCAGTGATTTTCATCTGAAGTGGTAAAAGAAAAGTTAGTCAGCCATTGTTTCCTCTGAATGAAACTGAGCTACTTTGTTTTTGGACTATGCGTGTGTATTTCATCAACCAGGAGTAATGGAGGGATTTCTAGGGCATCTGGGAAATAGTTCAAAAGCCATACAACCCAAATGAACATTTGCCAAATGATTTTAACCCGAGCAATTTTCAATGGTATGAAAACAACACACTTAAAGACAAATGGGATTTTAAAAACATATTCTTCTTTGGGGAAAAAGGCCTTCTCTTAACTAAACAACTTCCATTTTTGATATTTGCCGGCAAAGTATCAGGAAGTGATGATTTTGTTCTCTTGGACTCGTTGGATCGAAACAGTATTTGCAAATATTTTAAGCGATATTTGTTTTTTGCGCACAAATGTAATTCAGATCTTTGTAAGGAAACAGGTAGCGTTTAGTTGCGGAATTGCCTACCCTGCTTTTAAAGAGTTTTTGCTGTGACAAAAGAAAGCTGCATCACATTGACCAGTGGTAGCAGAGGCAAGATGCACGAAACAATTCAGGTGTTTCAGTTTCATCGTCCAATTCCTGTCTACACAAATTGTGGTCAGTCTTTCAGATTAATTTCAGTATTTGTTGGATCGCCACTTAAAAAAAATCTCTGCCTTTCCACAACTTTTTTTTCTTAAGTGAAGGAACTTAGGATTGTTACGGTGTCAGATGTAACATCTAAAAACAACAGACCAATCTTGCTGCATCTCGTTATGAGAACAAAACGTTCTCTAACCTTCAGCCCCTTTTACAGAGCACTGACATCAATGCCGTGCCATCATATCACACCACAACATTTGCATAACCTCAAAAGTCTGTGAAACGGTACATGCAGTTCAACGTTCAACTGCTCAACAACTACAAACAAACCTGGCTAGAAACACAAGCACTCGAATCATTCTTCAAAACTTTCTTTTATTGATCAGTTTTCATCTTTTTTTACAAAAAAAAAAAAAAAGCCATACAGATCTGAAGCTTTTCCTCAGAAGTGGATCACACTGGTTAATCTCAAATTCAGTATTGTGGTTAACAACGTCTGTAAATCAATACTATACACCTCCAAAAAGAAAAGACACGAATGGATTTGCCGAATGCATTCAATTCGGACGACTACTTTGAAAATGTCAAGCAAGGAAGTTTGTGGACTATATGCACAAGGTTAAAGGAAAAGTACAACATGAAAGGGGGAGGAAAAAAAAATTGGAAACATATTTCTGGTCAATTTCAGTGTTTAATTTTAATAAAGAGGAACCACATGAAAGCATTTTTATTCGACAACAAAATTCGAGCAAAATGAAAATGGTGTTGAATAACTGCATGTGAAGACGTGGTAGATTCGTTTAATAAAACCTTACACCGAAGAATGGAACATTAACAGGAAACGCATTATGTGAGATTTAACAGTACAGTCTGCTGACTCAATTTAAGGCAATCAGGCCCATGTTGTCAAAATTCACATTTAACAAAAATAAAAAAAAAAAAATAAGTACCAGAGAAAGTAAAACAGGAATCCTTTAATGTTTATCAATTTAAACTTCCAATGTGACGACCAAAAAAAGGGAAAAAAATACTGACGTCACTCCATCCCCCTGAATTGATTTTAGCAAATGTGGCATTGGCTACAAGTCGAACTGAGCTGATCCATGTAAACACTATTAAGAATTTTCTGATACAGAAAAAAATACAATGTTGACAAGGAATGGGATGCTTTCTCACCGAAATTTCCCATCATTCCAGAGGATCAAATCAATAGCCTCTCGATAAGGGGCGGATTATCACAAAATAAACCTCTATATTCAATGGGGAACACCGACCATGCACTCGCAGTTCGTTCGAAGGTAATGGTTTATTGTTAATGTTCGCTCTGTTTATATATATATATATATATATCTATTTATCTACGTGTTCGCCATTACTGTAGACAGAAGCAGCACTAACGTCCTCCAGGCTCTGCCAAGAGAACATCAGTGGAAAAGATTAATAAAATACTCTGTTTTTAGATTTCCGGCTGATAAAGAAATACGCCACTCTTTTTCACTGTAAAACTGAAGCCACCCTTCTTGGCGTTTGACACGTAAAATATCATCTTTGATACATAAAAAAAGACTTTAAGCAATAAAAACG
The DNA here is from genome assembly GCA_007224835.1 of Danionella cerebrum. NCBI lineage: Eukaryota > Metazoa > Chordata > Actinopteri > Cypriniformes > Danionidae > Danionella > Danionella cerebrum. The sequence continues at coordinate 98,180 of SRMA01025710.1, forward strand.
GTTTATATTATGGGCAGCAACATGTAAAATAAAATTACAACTCTGACGGAGAAGACAGTATTTGCATAGCAGGTTAGAAGTGAACCGAGAAAGAACTTTTTGGTACTATATGTTTGTTTTCTCTCTGTATGTACAGTATGACGTCCGTTTCAGTTCCTCTCTTGCCAGTTGAAAAGGGTCGAGAGTCTGTAATGCTTGCAAAGGAAACAAAAGCCAAGCATTGACACAATTGTGTAAAGAAGTCTTTTCCAGGAAAAGGAGCATATACTGTTTGGAAAGTGCCATCTTGCTACATTTGATCAGCTGATTTCGTGGTCTGTTTAGGTCAAACATCCCAATAGCTTTCAGGTACTGTGAGTTTTGGTCACTTCACATTCTCTCGTACACACGCAGACACACATTAAGGGGACCTGAACTGAGCAGGCTGGGGTAGTAAAAAAAAAAAGAAAAAAAAGATGCATCGTCTAGTCCATGTTCCACATTCCAGCAGCGGCTAAAGCTTTGAAATGAACAAGCACCATTTGGAAAAGGCCTCCAAAGTCCTCCATTTCGGGAGAGTGAGCTAGCAGTTTCCACTCGGTAAAGACAACTACATTCGCACTAGCAGAAGTCTCTGTAATGTCTCTTTTGGGTTTCGCTTTCTTGTCTTTGCGACATTGTCATATCAAGGCAAAAAAAAGCAGCCCTCGATAGCAGCCTTTCAACAGGCGTCTCCATCCAAGGGGAGGCCCTTTCTCAACTCCTACGAGTTTGTAACGAGTCCCAAAGGTGTGTTCACAAGTCCTCACCGCCTCTGGTGTGGGTAGACCGGGTATGCTAAGGTGACATTCAAAGAGTCATTGTGCTGGACCAGGGACGTGTGCTGGTAGTGCAAAACCAGTTCTTTCAGAGATCCGTAGAGGTTGTAGGGCTCCGCGAAGCCATATCCTGTTGGGGTTTTGTTGATGACGCAGTGCTTGACCTCACCATCCACACTGTCAAAACAAAAGGAAACAACTTAATTTCCCATATCAATTTACTACTCTTTGTATTGTAAAGAAAGAAGAGATATGGAAGAGCAACATGAATAACACTTACACAACGCTGCAGGCGTAACATCCAGGTTTGCTGCTGTCCCGGACCAGGAATGTTCCATCTCTCTTGCCACGAAGAAGAGCCTCAGCCTGGACACGGTTAATGTTGCCTAGCTTCCAGGAGCGCTCATCATGGTGTGGAAGATCCTCATCATCCTCCACCATTGAGTACTGACTGTAAAGGAAGAGTATTCCACTGCTTAGCAAGGCGTACATTTTACCAAAATACCAAGATAAAAACTTGCACATTTCTGCAAAGAAACATTGGACGTGGTTCCCTTCACTTTCAAATTCTCGAACCAACCATTTGAATGTGCGTCATTGGTTTTAAAATTTGCATACTAATCAGTAGGCAGACTGAGCAGAATGTTTTAAATTTAACTTCATGATGCAACACAACAGAAATTCTCAGTGGACTGAACGGGACATTGTTTCATATTATATATAATTCATATAATAAGATAGTGTCTAACATTTCTAATACAATTAGTTTAGAATAAAAACAAAAAAGATTTCCCTAGTGTGCAAGTAAGCTTTCCAAATTTTAGATTCATTTGGAATTACGTTAGACAATTAGACTTAAAACAGACACTAATAAAGAGAATTTTAGTTAAGTCATGTTGGTGGAATTTTGTTTTAAAACATTTCCCATACCTAGGTCTGGTCATATGAATCAAGTTCTTGTTGAAATTAGGGGTTCGTTCAGGTACTTACATGCTTTGGATTCTAAAATATTTCTCGGGTCACACACGCACACACAGTGTTGCCAGTATAATAAAGCATAAAAGTTCAAATTTAACACATTCTTATTTTTGGACAATTTGTTTTATTAGAAGTCACACTCCAAATATGTTGAAAATGGTGGAATTTTCTTAAAAGTATTGAAAAAAAGTCATTTTGGTCAAATTTATGTAAAGATAACTTTGTAAATGTGATTATTTTCGTTGGTGGCATTGCTAATATTGCTACTAAATGAAGAATCCCAGCCAAGAGACGCATGGAGAAAAAGCAGCAAATGATGAACACTCACTCGTCTTGATTTTCGTTTTTGATTCCCAACCATTCATTGAGTTTCTTCTGTCGAACGCCTTTCTGTGTCAGCCACCTATGCAGAAGCAAAACAAAAATTGTATTCATCAAGCATCCCGTAAGCTGAACACACAAGCCACGAAGAACAGACTACTTACATGAGATACTGATCCCTGGTCTTTCTGAGCTGGATGAGGTCAGGCTTAATGCTGTTCATCCGCTTGTCGATCTCTCTATAGTCTGCTGCTTGCTTCTTTAGATCTTCTTCTAGACGTCGTTTACTGTCCACGATCTCACTGATGCGCGATTTTAATTTTTCATAGTTGACCATGATCCTATGATAAAGCATCAGCTTTAGTCTCCTGGGTGGCTCGCCAAAAAAACTCCTTTAGGCATCTGAACTTACCTTTGGATTTCCTTCTCGTTGCCTTCTCTTCGAAATTTCTCGATGTATTCTTTGCTGTACCGTTCTTGCGTCTGACACTGCTCTTCAAAGATCTTTATAGTCTCATTAAAAGCTTCAATGGCAGTCCTTTTCATTTGTATTTCCTAGAAAAACAGTACAAAGGCATATCAAAGATCTTTTCCTCAGGTGCCTTTGTTGTTGTTGTTAAATATCTGCTATTATTTAGTAGAGCATACCTGTGATGTTCTTGTGTATTCCTCGTAGAGTCGATCATACTCTCTGTTCTTCTCTTGGTACTGCTGGTGGTATTCATGCAACTTCTTTCCGACAGCTTCAATGTTGTCCTCCTTTACCACCTGATCCTGAAACAGCAAAAAATGTTCAGTAAAATGCCCCAGTTTTAAATATGCAAATAACTAATGACGCTCCTCAGAATGCAAACTCACAAATCAGTGGAAAAAAAGTTGATAATTACCTGCTGGTGCTTGGAGACAGGATACAGTAGCTTCACATCTAACTTAGGGTTGTACTGGGCGAGAGACTCGTGCCGATAGTGGTTGATCAACTCAACCACTGAGCTGAAAGTCAGGGGATCCGAGAAGCCATACTTCCCATCACGATGAAATATTTTTATCAGCTTATTGTTACCTCCTTTCCTGTTGTTCCAATGTAAAAAAAAACAAAAAAAAAAAAACACTAAGTTTAGAGCAAGAAGAGCAAATATCAGTGAAAACATAAAGAACACTGAGATAAAACAAATGACAAACCTCAGTGTAAGCGTGTAATCCCCGTGCATTTTAGTGGAAGCATCTCGGACCAAAAACGTACCATCAGCAGTGTCTCTAAGCTTTTCATTGACTTCCTCCCTGCAACAGAAACTCTTAAATTAAAAAAACAAATCTAAGTTAAACCATCTAATTGCTAGATATAATGAGCACATACCTAGAGATATCCCCCCAGTACCATTCAGCATCCTGCAGAGCCATGTTGTTGTTCATACCGTTGTTAGTGACCGATGTTGGTTTGGGTGGCTTGGGAGGTAGTGCTAAAAAGATAAAAGGAGAACCTATTTGAAGAAAGGACGACTAATAGTCCAACAGGACTCAAGGTCATTTGCATATACACATGTGCACACACATTTATAAACTGTGCTTTCAAACATCTGTGATCAGAAGTAAAGGGTGAGAATAATAAAACTATGTCCTTTTTTTAATGACTAGTTGTGGTTGCAGATTTCTACATCTCTTGCCTCCTTTCTAGGCATTTCTATTTCATTCATTGCGGCTGAGCACACAACAGGGAGTCAGATTCTTGACTCAGGAAGAAGGCATCTTTTCTACCAAATTTCATCATTATTTCCAGACATGACTGGCCTTTAACCAAGCGGACTTCCACTTTCGTGTACACACAAGCGTAACTAATGGATACAGAGCATAGGGAAATGTGGCGTATAACAGGCATGCATCACGCGTCCAATCATATTCTTCCTCAGAAATCGAATGTGCACATTCATGAGACCATTGATAACATGTTGCTTTACTAAAGAGAGGTGGATGCTGCTTCTGATTGGGTGCAGGGAAGAGTGACAGGAAACAGGGGGGCAGTGCAGTCTCTGTGGAGCATGAGGCAGAGCTGAAGCGGTGGGCTATTTTTATCATCCCCCCTCCCCATCATCTCATGCACACTCACTGTCTCTCCTTTGTTCACTCCAGTCACTTTCATCGCTAAGCATTTTCTGCCTAGTGCAATCATAGAGAATTATGCTTGTAGAAGACTTTCAAATCTGCCCTGCAGTCCTTAAATAACCCAATGCTAAGTGCTAGAAAAAGTAGACTAATCCACACATTGTATCCAATGCAACAGCTAATATCAAATAACCACCATCTCATCTGAACATGACAACTGGAATATATAAAACCAGTCACAACACCAATATCTACGACCAAGCTTTCAACAATCAAAATAAACCTTAAGAATGACACTTCACTAGTTACCTGGCGAATCTAATTCTATGTAAAACAGCAGGTCTGCTCCGGATCCTGGTCCAGTGTCAGGTCTCAGATTGTCTAAATCCGTCATGCTTAGTGTTCCGTTGCATATCTGGGAGGATTTGCCTGGCGTTTTCTTTCTAAACCTGCTACGAACAGTTCCTATGCATACAGGTTCTTCTCAAGCATCGCTTCGAGATCAATTTTTGAAATGCCACAGAGAGTGTGGTCAGTGAAAACCATTACATCACTTACCCCAGCCAATAGTGCTGTGGGACTGTTGCTAGCCACTCCTGCCTCATCACTCGCCTCTATTTCTGCCGAGTTCTGAGCACAATGATGTCATTGCAACAGCTCATAGCTCATTTCAGAAGTCGACAAAAAGAAGTGCACAATAGATCCGATCCACCATTAGCAATCCAGGGATATCCTTTATGTGTGGAACACATAAAATTACAATCCAGCAAAACCATGGAAGGTAAATCACAAGCAAGGTGCACTGCAGCACAGCATCTTTCAAGTGAGGAAAAGAACTGAAGCCTCACTGTCTTTCACAGACAGCCCCTCCCAGCCTGAACGTGTGATGCAGCTTAGTAGAGCTAAGCCCCACCCCATAGCTCACTCTGAGCAAAAGCGATCAGCACAGCCCCTCTGCTGGTAGCTAGACAAAAGCAGAGAGCTGATTATTGCTGCAGCAGCACGTAGGCAGTCTCTACGTCAAAGACAAGGCCGGGTCAGGAGCCAGCGCTGGCTTGCAAATACTTATAATCCTCAAATGTGACTAGTGGACGAACTGTAGGAGGGAGGAGATCAGCTATTTGAGCTTGAGAGAGTACCCAAAATAACCACAATTCTCCGTAAGGCTAAAACAGCCCAGGAACGTGGGCTGTTGTAGTGTTCAGCACTCCAATGACAGGTCAGAAGGTTTATCAGCTGGGGTACTTAACAGCTATGCAGTAGGTCAAGTGCAATTGACTGACTCAGATTAATCAAATGGTGGAAACCGTAGGGAATATTCAGATTTTTTTTTTCTTGGAACCAGGACATACGCAACACATGATCCCCCTGCATGATCGGACATGCCAGTGCCAGTCAGACAGGTTAACCAGCTTTGAATGACAGTCTTGATTTGAGCACAAACTACAGATAAGAACTAATGTGATATATAAGCCTGCAAGAGATCCCCCCAAGCACACGCTCTGATAAAAGAACCATTCGCCATAAACCCAATCATAAGCTTTGGTTCACTTTACATGTGCCCAACCCTAATCTCTTCTGATATCCCAACGATAACATCAAACATCCCGAGACCACACACTTACATTGCAAGTTGTGCATGTTTCATAAAAAAAAAAAAAAAAAAACCTCCGTCTGGCAACAAATCCAAGTGTCTTTTAGATCATTAAATATTCCAGGTTGATAAATGCAGTCGTAAAGTTACTGTAGGCGAAACAAAATCCAAGTTGAAAAAGCAGTTGTCCAACAGGTTCCAACCACCACGTCCGAAGAACTAAATTAAGTCAGTGTGCGGTGGACGATGACTCCTGCTCCAGGACGGCTGGGTTAATGATTGCTGGTCTTGCGGCGCTGCGAGCCGTTTCTCTTCTCGCTCTCTCTCTCTTCTGCTCATTCACTCGTTCTGGCTGCAAGGGTTCAGTCTCATGATTAACTTGCTCAGGTTCAAATATTTGCTGAGCTGTGCACCCATACGTTTTTGGGTGGGGAATATGACACAGGCAGGAGGGGTTGGAGTGCGCTCCTCGGAAGTGAACATTGCAAGAATGCAAGACAGGACGGCTGCTACTGCAAGTGAACAAGAAGACCTCTGTGAAGTAGACCGCATTTCCAGCCATCTCAATCCAACTGGGCCTTTTGCCACCCAGCTTAAAATAGCAGCCAGTAACTAGGAACGTGTGCACGAATACATCCACATCATCCATTGCAACATGTGTGAGAATCCTGTATGGGCATGATGGGAAGGCAACAAATAGCTGTTAAAAGTGCCACTTGTACGACCTGTGTTTGTATAAAAGCCTGTAGAGGAATTACAGGGACACGGTGATATGCCCTAGAAAAAGAGCCAAGTGTGCATTTGAGTCTGGGCTTGTCTCGTCCAAACTAACCTCCTGCAGGTGCAAATTACTGACAGCTGAGCTAGCTCCATGCCAGAGCTAGGTATAAATAGGCCCTAACAGGTAATAAAACATTTAAACAGTCACACAAGCAGACATAGGCCCCTGGCAGTCCAAGAAAGATAGACGGATAAAGACAGGGAGAGAAGGCTTTACTAGTGCTATAAAAGCACAGCTAGACAACTGGACTGTATTCTTGCAGTGTACATACAGCCATACCAAAATTGTCTGCTGTCGAATCAAATCTCTTCAGCTAGTGACAAACACAGCTAAGGTGACATGCATGTCTAGATGGTCTCAAGACAAGGCAATGACCTAGTGGCTGGAACTCTCCATTCAGCCCAAGTACAGCCATCTTGTGAGTTTAATTTCTGTTGCATTGTAACATTTATTTTAAAAGACTGAACTGGCAAATTTTGCCATTTAAGGTGTAATCTCTTAATTGTTAAGAAAAAAATGTCTTCGATTTTAAAGCGATTTATTTTTTAACCTCTTAAGCCCTGAGGCCTATTTTCCGAAAATCCTATACTTTTACTTTTTAAGGCATTTCTCAGCTTTTACAAGGCCTAAACTGCAAATCTTGGTATCAAAATGAAGATAGGTTCTTGGGGAGTGGTGTGGATGAGTTAATTTGACAGTCAAGAACACTGGGTAAGAGTAATTGATGTTGGAATGGCCAAAAAATGAACTCCGCCTAAAAAAAAAACACATGTTTCCTCCAATATCTCCTTATTTTACTTATAACGAAGCAAATAAACACAATCAATTGTAACCACTACATGTCAAGAACATCTGTAGCAAGTTTGGTGTTCATACTACAAGAAACTAATATTCTGTAAAGGTTTTGATTGAACAAAGTTCAGGCGTAATCCATGTTGGCACAGTTTGGCACAATAATTGAAATATGGAAAAATCTTGTCCAAAGCTTCAGCTACGTTCATAGTCTTCTTTTCTTGCTTACGGGACATGATTTCAGCAAAAAAACTCCTAAAGAAACGCTGTAAAAGGGGGGTGGAAGCTCATTTACCCCATCTTGCTGCGCTTTTGGGAACCTTTCACTCACAAACGCTTTCGACGTCGAGCTTCTCCGTGTCCCTACCCCCCCGACCATCTGTCCAATCCGGGAGATCTATACATCGCTGGAAAGCTCTGATTCTATGGAAACCAATCAGCTCAACCATTTTGAGACTGGCGGGATCGCCGACGAATCACACGACGCGCAGCGTGGAGAGACCACCTCTTACGCACGAGGAGTCATTCCATATTTGGTGACGTAATGACGCCACAGAGCTACAGAAATAATAAAAAATGGCGTTTGCGCGAAGCTATCGACCGGACATAACAACAAACGGACTTTTATCGCTATGGAAATAACTTTTTGTTGAAAAAACGGCAAAGGTAAGACAAGATTTACATGCTTGCTTGGTTTTCGCTGGCGTTTTTTCGTGGAACTTTCGCTCCCTGCTCTGAAATACTTCATGCAATGTTAATGAGTTGCATATCACTGGATTCAGCTGGTTGTTAGCTTTCATTTGATGCCATGGTTTTGGTGTTTTCGTTTATATTGTGGATACATATCGCACATAAACAAAAACGTGGTCATGAATTATACTCTGGACATGTTGTTGTTTATTTGCATGGCGTTCGAGCTGTGGTTAACGGATATGAAATTGAATTAGATACGTTTTTAGAGGAGTTTCCGCTGAACACAACAGTATTTAATATGTGTGGGTTATTCTCAGGGTTCGTGAGCTATGAGTGAAAATGTAACGCACAAGGGGGCAAGTCCCCGGTACCGGGGACTCTCGGGCTTAAGAGGTTAATGTCACGTAACCAGAACCATCTCCACAGGAAAGAAGAATCTGTGCCTCTCTGAAGCACATCGTTCCAAATTAAATGGAAAAATACATTTTCAGGTTTTTTTTTTATTTATTAAGTATGGGGGGAAAAAAGCAGGGATGTTATTACACTTCACTTATTTGTTCACTGTACTGACAAAGAGACTAGTTGGTATGGGGGAGTCAGTGACATGTTCCCAGTGTCACTGTGAGTAAATAAGCCAACACCCGTGGCTCTGTCATTTGCCAAAGTTGAGTTCAGAAAATGTGGTTGCTAGGGGGTTGTCAGTTATTACTTTGATTAACATAAATAAACCTTCATTTCCCTGTGATGTTTCATCTTGAAGATATCTTTTATTGCCTTTTCAGATTTTTTCCAAAGTCGATGGAAAATGGTTACGCCCTTCTAGATCTAGGGTTCAAATAATTTTGCAAAGTGGTTTGTATATTTGGTCACAGACTAATAACCTCCACATGTATGGCCAGTTTGAAGTTTCCGTGAGGTTCTCAGGTGGAGTTACAGTTTCACAAATGTTGACCCAATGGAAAGGTTCCCAGCAATTTTCAGAATCACGTTTATATTTAACTTTACTGGTGAATTCTGAAGCATTTCTTTTTTTATACAATCTAAATATCTTACCAATGTAGCTGGATTTCAATCAATATTGTAAAGCCCTAATACATTCAATGTGGTTTTCAGAAGATTTTTGTTTGTCTCAACTAGTTTGGACCAGAGCTTTGATCAAAGCGACTTACAAAGGAACAGGAAAGGAATTGTGCATTACATTAGTTGTCGCCTCCTGACTGAAAGAATGAACCACAGGTGTGAAAGCACTCCACATTGTACTATGTAAACCACCCTACAGGAGTGAGTGATACAGTGAGTGAATATGTATTTACTTTATAACGCCACCTTCCCCATATACTATAAACAAATATTCTGAACACTCCACTGTTCAATTGCAAATAGAACAACAGCCTTCGTTTAGATTCCAAACATAGTTGTCTTCTTACCCGGAGCCGTCTGACTGTCACTCCATTCACTGGTTACCAAGACTTCAATTATCCTGATGTGTGCCTCCGGGCTGGGCTCACAACTAGGAAAGGAACAGAGCATTTCAGTGTGTTTTTTTTCCCCCAGTAGGTAGCAGAAATCCACTGCATATGTGTGAAAGTGTACCTGGTGGGCTGATGTCGGAAGAGCGCCGGGCTGAAGATCTCAGCGAGAGCTCGAGAACTGAGCAGGTTGGCTGCAGAGGCCTGGCACACACGGGAAAAATGGCGCAGAAGGCTCTGCAGAGTCAACCAGTACTGTGGAGGGAGAGCAGAGGAGCTGGCCACCAGCCGGAGGTGTTGAGCACATGCGTCTGCACACTGCACCTCTGATGAAAAAGAAGGTGTAATTTAAATATTTAAATATACCAAGAACGCGAAAATATAAATTGTACATGCAATCATGCAGAGATGAAACTCAGTGTGCAAGTAACCGCAAAAGTCTCAAGTGAGAATCAGTGGAGTACTCTACGAGGTGATTGGCCTACAGCACTGATGTCACAGATAAGCTGTCAGGTTTGCTTTATGTCTATTAACCACCAGTATCCTGTTTCCAGCACGTGATACTAGCCGAAAGAGAACTGAAAATATATGTTCTCTATAAAGAGTACACACTGCTTTACACAACCGAAAGTTTGTTCTGCACATGGACAAAATGTTCATTCACAGCAAGAACGCAGATAAAGCAAACACCCTAAATCCAACTGTCAATGCAACACCTGGAATACACTTCGCACACGAAATAGCAGGGGTTTGCAGACACAAAATCAGATAAGTGATGTGAGCTCATTAAACCACACACACTGCGAAGTAACGACTGAACACCAGATGGGTTGGCACCGCGGGTTTCAGCAAGTCACGAGATTGTGTAGAACTTGCATTTATGAGAACTGCATAATATTTTACTACCACTTCTGAAGGCCATGATATAGATACTCTACAGAGCATTAGCACCCCCCTGTGGCTCTTTTAATGAGATGAGGTAAGCAAACTCAGCTAGGATCATTACATCAGAGGTAGAAGTGCATCTTGTGATTATATGCCTAAATGACAAATAGATTATGGGTGATCGTTAATGCACCAGAAATAGAGGCATGACTTAGTGTAGCATACCCAGAACTTTATTAAAATACAAGTACCGGCAGGAGATATGTAACTGCTACACCAAAACACCATACAAATGTTATGCCTTTGGATAAAACAACCTTTCGTCTTTTTATTTTAATTGCGAAATCTCATGCAAACAGAATGGTTCTTATCAAGGACACTTGTTCCAGCCAATTTGTGGAAGCCAGCTAGGATCTAACTATGAATCCCGGTAATGTCTCATTTATAAACATCCTCAAATACTGAATTTAAAAAAGTATTGCTGACTCTCACTCTGTGAAAGATGATGAAATAAAAATGGAAATAGCAACAACAAAATTAAATGAAAATAAGGGAGAAAAGTAAACGTTTTGGAAAACACTGATGTCTTGATATACATCATACCTTCGATTGAGTATTAAATACCACAACGTTTTTATTTGACCAGACCATCAGTCTGTGGTGGTATAACATAAAAGCTGCTGTTGATCCGAAGCCAAAACTCACCTTGTGCGATGGGCATCATCTCACTGTACATCACAGAAGGGATAACAGGCTGAGGTAGATCTTGAAGATACCTCCTCAGACCATCACACAAAATCTGAAGGTCCATCTGCTCCAGATCAATCGAGGAAAGTTCTGAGAGAAGGGACCGAAAGAAGATGTAATTTAGTCAAATTTAATCAAAAACTACATCATCCACTGTGATTTCTATTTTTGCTAAAGGTGATATCTAAAGTTGCCACATTGCTGGATTGTTTTGAGAAGTTGACGGGTAATCTATAGTCTCAAGATAATTTCAAATTCTACTCCAGTTATTAGTAAGTGAGAACACTTTAAAATTGTTATTTACTCTGCTACATATAGATTCGGTTTAGATGGCTTAGCAAATTAATACTTTTTTATTCTCCCTTTGTATAGATTTGTAAATTTGCTAAATGAAGATAGGTTCTTGGGGAGTGGTGCGGATGAGTCAATTTGACAGTCAAGAACACTGGGTAAGAGTAAATGATGTTGAATTGGCCAAAAAATGAACTCCGCCAAAAAACTACATGTTTCCTCTAATATCTACTTATTTTACTTGTAATGAAGCAAATAAACACAATCAATTGTAACCACTACATGTCAAGGACATCTGTAGCAAGTTTGGTGTCCATTCTACAAGAAACTAATATTCTGTAAAGGTTTTGATTGAACAAAGTTCAGGCGTAATCCATGTTGGCACAGTTTGGCACAATAATTGAAATATGGAAACAATCCTGTTCAAAGCTTCCGCTACGTTCATGGTCTTCTTTTCTTGCTTACGGGACATGATTTCAGCAGAAAAACTCCTAAAGAAACGCTGTAAATGGGGGGGGTTGACGCCCCTTTACGCTGTCTCCGTGCGCCATGCGTAAGTTCCTATTTATACCACTTCCAACCTTGTAACTTCCCCGTGTGCCCGCCCCTCGACCGTCTGTCCAATCTGGGAGCTCTATACTTCATTGAAAAGCTGTGAATCTGTAGAATCCAATGATATCCACCCTTTTGAGACGGTCCGGATCCCCGACGAATCACAGGACACGGAGCGTGGAGAGGACTGCTTTTACGCACGGGGAGTGTTTCCATATTTGGTCATGTTATTCTTAGAAAAGAGATAGGGAAGAGACCCAAAGTTTTCGCAAAGTTATCGACCGGATATAAGAATGAACGGACTTTCATCACTATGGAAATAACTTTTGTTGAAAAAACAGCAAAGGTAAGACAAGATTTACACGCTTGCTTTGTTTTTGCTGGCGTTTTTTTTCGGGGAACTTTAACTCCCTGCTCAGAAATATTTTGCGCCATGTAAATGAGTTGCATATCTCTGGATTCTGCTGGTTGTTAGCTTTCATTTGATGCCATGGTTTTGGTGTTTGCATTTATATTATGGATACATATTGCACATGAACAAAAACTTGGTCATGAATTATACTCCGAACATGTTGTTGTTTATTTGCATGGCGTTCGAGCTGTGGTTCACAGATATGAAATTGAATTAGATACGTTTTTAGAGGAGTTTCCGCTGAGCACAACAGTATTTAATATGTGTGGGTAACTCTCAGGGTTCGTGAGCTATGAGCGAAAATGTAATGCACAAGGGGGCAAGTCCCCGGTACCGGGGACTCTCGGCCTTAAGAGATTAACAAACAAACCCAAATTTCCAAGATATTTTCTTTTATGTTCAATGGGCATTATAAGTCAATTGTAAATTTGACTCCTTCAAGAGCCCGAAGGCCAAATAGTCGTTTGCACAGTGGTTAGTATGTTCTTGGAGCGACAGATAACCTTCACATATGCAGTGAGTTTGTAGATTCCCAAGATTCGCCGTTTGACTTACAACTTTTTTTTTTTTAACAAAAGTTGTCAATGTTAAGTTGATGGAAAATTTCCCACATTCTAAATGAGTTAAAAACTGGATGTATGTTGAATTACCTTGAGAACGAACTCTGAAATTTTTAATATTCAACTATTTTCCATTTTAACAGCTTTGTCAAAATTACCTCCTGACTCTAGACAGCATTTCAACCTGATGGGACAAGACTCACCAGTATCAAAGCATTGTCTGACATCCAGCCCTCCTCCAGCGGTGAAGTTTCTGTAGAGTGTAGGGTTGTCTAAACCTGTAGAGAGATTGAACGTGAGTTAGTGCATGCAGAAAATGAGATAATTATGATAGGCATGAAGACATGACAGAACTTAAGATATACCTTTCTTCTCGATGGCCTCGAGGAGTTTGAGCAGCATGGGTGGTGCCATCTCAGGAGGAGCAAACTGCTCCGTCAGGTCCAACAGTGTGCTCAAGCCTAGAGGAGAAAAAGTTAAAACACACATCAAAAAAGCCGTCAGGTACCTTTGAACAGATCTACAAGCCATTCATTAAACACCAAAAGCCATCATTCCAAAGCCTACAAGAATAACAAGAACTTTACACCATGACCTGCTCCACAGTCACGGCATGCTAAGATCAATAATCGTCTCTGTGTATTTATGTGGTGCAGCAAGCACATCTAAGTGTGGATAAGGGGGTTCGGGTTGGTGTTGACCGGGAGGATATGATTAAGCGCGCAGTGGAGGTGGATGAGAAGGCTTAAGCAAACAGACCATAATGTGCAGCCGCTGGTTTAGGGTGGAGGGTGAGAGAGATCTACAAGTCCAGGTGCAGGCATGAAAGACCCAGGACTGCTTGAGCTTTATTTGGATTGGGCGCTCTGCGTTTTAAAAGGCTTGGATTTCTGAAAGACTTGACTGTTAGCAGCATCCAAGGCCGCAGATCCAAACACGACAGACTATGAATGGGTTCCCTGTGGGGATTTTTTAAAAATACTTTAGTTTTTTTAAACCCATCAGAAGGATATTTACAGTTTGCAGATTTTCTTGGATGGAAAAGCTTAAATTAAAAGGGGGAGGAAATGAGGGTTTAAGCCATTAGAAATAATGGAGCGTTTGGTCCCAGGGCTCTGGGACTTTTCTTGCCAGATCGGGAGATAAGCAAAGAAAGTTGTTGCGTTTGTATCAAATTCTTTTACTTGAACTCAAAAAGAAAAAAAAGCCATCTGGAGCACATTACTCCCAAAGCAAAAATCAAGCACAAGGAGAGTTATGGATTTTCTAAGAATCTCTGAACCCAGATCTCTCATAGACAGATTAGAAGAGTTTGGTACGCTGTGTTCAATGGTAACCTTGTGCTCAGACAGACACCTTATCCAGTTTGCTTCTTCTTAGAATCCAGATTCAAAGCACGGGGCTAATTTTACCTCAGCTTCAAATGGTCCCGTCAAACATGGCAAATATAGCTGTTCCACTTAAATGCCAACTTGCATTTAAGACCTACTAAATGATAATTCTGCAGTTTTAAAGATTACCTTTTAAATAAATCTTATGTTATAATTGCAACATAATTTGCAGTAATTTTTGTAATCCAAGATATGTTCTGAGAGTCTTGTGTTTATTTACACGCCATGGATTGGCATGTCCACAGAGTCTCTGGGCGGTGGTGGCACTTTTGGCACTGGGATTGAGTTGCTTCCAAGAAACTCAGGGTGACTCGATAGCAACGAGCTTCTATGCTGCTAGATTGAATAACATGCAGGATTGATGAGCAGTCTAAATTTCTTAGTTCAAGAAACTTGTACGTCCTTGACATGCTGCCTTTAGGCTCTTTAGTCATTTTGATAAACTACACTTTCATCCATAAGCATAGGACCTTCAAAAGTCAGATGACCATGTTTTTGAACCCCTACCTTCCCTCAAAGAAAGGATGCATTTGGTTAATGGCTAAAATACACACTGTATTGTGACCGTTCATGATCCAAATTTCCTGTCTGCACTAATACAATTTTTTTTAATTGTTCCTAACAAGAATGGTGTTGTGTTATGTATTATCTAGCAAGCAACAATAAAAACTGGGCATAAGTGTATCATGCACCCTGCCATGAACTCACGCAATGTTGTGTTCACCAGCCCACTGTGAACAGTGAGTGGGAACACAGTGAATGACTCTTACATTAAACAATGCAGTTGAAAGAGCTGCATGAAAACACCTTCTGCTTCCCACTACTTAATATATT
The DNA here is from genome assembly GCA_007224835.1 of Danionella cerebrum. Taxonomy (NCBI): domain Eukaryota; kingdom Metazoa; phylum Chordata; class Actinopteri; order Cypriniformes; family Danionidae; genus Danionella; species Danionella cerebrum. The sequence continues at coordinate 113,374 of SRMA01025710.1, forward strand.
CAAGCTGTGCAGTTGGGATCACACAACCAACTGGGCAATGGAAACAATTAAAGATGCATTTAGTCAAATTCGAATGCTACACGAGTTTACGGGTAAAGGGTAAACATGAACTACGCTGGGGCTTAAAAACAGCTTTTAATGGCTCCGGTGTTCTTCAAGCAAGTTAAGCAAACAGAAAACAGACGCAGAAAGGGACTCATCTCAAATTCCAATAGCCAATCAGAGAGGCAGCAGAAGCAGGTTGCCGTAGCAACTCCTAGGGAAGGAAGAGCGGTCTGTGTTCAAGTCTGAACATGCATTGTGTCTGAATGTGAGAGGCTCCTGTTGTTTCCATGGCACATGATGGAAGGAAAGTGACCACAGGTTCAGAAGGGATGGGCAGCTATTAGACGCTCACAGTCTGAATGAGGGTTATTCCAAAATTGACTTAAGTTTAAGATGCAATTTGTACATTGTCTCAACCAAAGACATTCGTGCATTTCAGAGTAGGGGTGGGCGATATCTCGATATTTAAAATATATCTCGATATTTTTTAAACTCGATATGAATTCTGGCATATCGTACATATCGATATAATGTCTATAATTAATTTTCGCCAATTTGCTTGTTTGGCTTCTCTGTGCTGTGCTCGTCCGCGCCTCCTTGCTTTTGTTCCCCCTCCACTTGCCTGTCGTCTCAATCAACATGGCGGCGCCCGCAACCAGCCCGGAGGCTACAGAACTTGTTGCAAAAAAAAAAGAACAGCTGGCTCCATTATATGGAAATACTTTGGTTTTAAGTCGTCAGACGAACAACAGACAGATGTCTACTGCCGTGAATGCCGTGAAAGTTGGTGCCAACCAAAGCTCAACAATCTCCACAATTCTATAACGCGGAGTGTAGAATATGAAAGACAGAGCAGAAGGTGGTCTAGCATCAGAGTCCGTGGCATTTCACAAAGCGGTGGACATGGCACCCATATCCGTCGTTGAACAACGTGGCTTTAAACGTATGCTAAAAACACTTGATCCCAGTCAGATACAGTTTACCGAGTCGGCATTACTTTTCGAGACAGGAACTCCCGCGACTGTACACTACAGAGAGAGCGCGGCTTGCTGCTGAATTGGAAAAGGTTACTTACAACAGAGGTCCTGCAAAGATGAGCTTGAGTTGTTTTATTTTTGAATGAAAAGAAGGCAATGTGTATTATTTTACAGTTAAATTATTATTTATGTTATCAGGGATTTTGTTTATATCCTAAATGTTACAGGAGCACTTTGTCCCTATTCACTGCCTGTTTTTTAGTTGTTTTATTTTTGAATGAAAAAGCAATATGTATACAAGGATTTCTGAAAGAAAATTTGCAGAAGCACCTCTGAGCTTCAATAAAAAACGACTTTGACATTTGTATTATTTTTTTTTGCAGTAGGGTTTTTTTTGGGGGGGGTGGGGGGTGGGTGATAAATCCTGTAAAGATATCGAGATATATATCGTATATCGAGATATTGCAAAATATATCGAGATATATTTTTTGCTTCATATCGCCCAGCCCTATTTCAGAGCAATTATTTTACAAAACAATTTATTTTTACTAATGCAGACATATTTACATGGTAACTTTTTAATACCGTACTCACAATCACTGTGACACCTATGGTAAAAGTAATTTCCTTAATTAATCGACTTGTGACAGACTAGTAGCCTAAAGGCCTCTACACAACAATTTGAATTGAGATTAACACAAATCTTCAGATGGCTTCTCAGCAGGGTGCTCTTCGTTTGGGTCGTATTGATGCTCCCTGTCTGAAGATGGCGTTTGTGGTACAAACATCAACATAATAATCCAAGTCTTGCACACTTTGTCTTGTCAAATAATTTCTTGTGATTGTTTGGTTGAGAGAGTGCTAATTTGAGGACATGGATCTGCAAATTTACAATCCAGTCGCCGATCACGCAGTATGCAATGACCAGAACGTGGTGAAAACCCCCCCACTAATTTTGCCTCTTGGCAGAAATAAAATCTGACCATAAAAGATTGAACCACATACAGTCAAGTTCACATAAGTGCACATCTTTAGAAGATGTGTTTCATTAGAGGTTATTTTGGGAATCTACTTGTGTAACTTGCATTTCCATCTACGAAAGGTTCTTCGAAATCTGATTTCGAAAACCACCACGTGATCATTACATTTCCTTTGGCGATCCGGAAAGGACATCTATTGAGAAATCAGCGATCACCAGGATGTAGCAGGAAGCAAAATTTCCTTTAGTCATTAGTTGCTCAATTTCTTTTGACTTACAAAGAGACCATAACAGCATTCCAAGTCACTAAAACTAATTTGGGGAACCATTAATGAATTAAATAATATAATTTAATTTAAATAAATCATAAGGAAAGAGAAAAGAGTTGTTCCTATTTCTCAAAAGAGACTGCATGACCCTGAAGGCAAAAAGGCATTGCATTAATGGTTTAATAACAATATATACACAACATACATTGATATAATAATGCACTTTAGCTATAATACAAAGCAGTGAAGAGTGCATCATCTGGGGGCATGGGCAAAAAAAACTCCCTAGATCCCACGCTGTATTTAAGACACTACTCCCTTAGTGCCACTTACTGCAGAGACACTGGGTGGAGCTTCTCAGTAAATGGAGAGTGGAATGTCCAGTGGGGAAAAGCAGGGATGTCCTGAGAAAGGCTAGTTGAAAGCTTCTCAGTGAGTTATACTTTCATTGCAACAATAGGTAAAGAATTGCAATAAATATTAGCTTTGAGTCTATCTGACCATTTGTAAGGTTTTCACTTTTTATGTCCTTTACTGGGCCAGGAATCCATGGTCCAAAGCAAGCAGCTTCTTCAAATCCCTGATTACTCAAAGTAAATAAGCATTTCCTTGAAAAACTCAAATTGTGATCTTTTGTAAAATAAACAGATGTTTAATTTAAATTAATTTAAGATCCCTATAAGGCAACTGCCATGCATTGGAACAAAATCAGAAATAGATAATAAAAAGGTAGACTTGGCATTCTGTCTGCACTGTACTAATATCTGCAGACAATCACATCGTTGCTGTTCTAAACACGTGAAGAATACAAAAACTGCCCCTTTGCTTGTCATTACCGTGTAATGCTACAATGTTGAAAATTGTGAATTTCTTCTCCATTAAACAGTTGAAACAAAACAAAAAGTGTACATATTTAAGGCCCACAGATCCCTGGCGAAAGTTTTTTTTAAAACAAAAACTTTACTATCTCTACTCTCCGACACTAAGATCACGGTTTAGTACGTGCCATATTTCTAGTGGCTTAGCAAATTGTATTTAAACATTCTCTGTATGGATCACATGAACAGATAAATAATGAGCATTCATAGAATTCACTTTATTTTGCTAAATTTCACCTGAAATTTAAATCGTATAATAAACAATTGTAGCAATATGGGCATCTTCAGCAGGGGGCGGATTAATGCAGGAAGAGAGGAATTTAAGGCAGGCAAAAGTTACGGGCACCTAGGGGTCCTGAAACCAGGAACAGGTGTCTGAAGACGGCTCAGATGAGCGCTTGGGTTTGCCTTTTGCATAATAACATCTAAGAAAGCAATGCTGGCACACAGAGACATTTGTGTTTACTGTTCCTTGTTTCCTTTTCACACGTGAAACTAATAATACATATATACAGGAGTTATTCAAATGAGGAACCAAAAAAACGAGGTTCACAAGGTCGTACCAAACCGAGGAGGGTGTTCTGAACTAAGTATTGTGCCATCCCTAATATATTCACAAAGATAATTCACTCACTTAATTTCAATATCACTGTTAATGTTTAGTGCCCGATCCGGTGCTCTTGTGGCAGCTAGATGACACCATACACAAGCACCACACTTGTGGTTCTCCTTACTGGCAAAGGTACCTCAAATCATTTTTTACCACAATGTTGAAGTGCCCACACTTTAATATTAAATGCTGAACAAAGTTTTCCAAACTTCTATTTTAGTTCAGCGTCTCATTTTTGCTTCCCTTGCTCTGCCTCTAGCAACGTGTTGCTAATCCTCCCAGCAGACGTGCTTGTCTTTCAGTAAGAAGATTTGACAATTCAGCCCGTGTCCATGGAGGCGATCATTAATGAAGACCACATGCACAGGCTCTCACGCACCTCCCAATGAACACCAGCTTTTGCGACGGCCCCACCTCCAGATCAAATTGCAGTGCTCAACATGAGTCCAGTTGAGGAAGCCAGATGAGTTTCCTCCAGGTTTTCTATGTTACCCCATGAAACATTATACATTTCAGCGCACTATTGACCTCAACTAGGCCTCAACAGATATAATCTCCAGTGGCTGTTACGCAAGAAAGTCTTTTATCCAACAGAAAAGGCTTTTTTTATTCATTTGGGCTCACAAAACAAGTCACTTTAAATCTCTGTGATGTGTAATGGCTGCCACTTCCTCTGGAAAGCATGGTCAACTGGAGCAGTACAAGTGCCCTTTTACGAAAGCCCTTTTCTGCAGTCTACCTCTGCAGCACTTGGAGACGATTGTACTGATTCGTCATGATGCTAAATACGGCATCCGAGCACAATCTGTTTAAGCTAAGCCACAGGAACGTCCATTACAACTGCTTAGAACAACATGCACCAACAGCCACCATTAAAACACCAAGTAGTGTTTAACCCAGACTGTTTAAAATCTATTTTGAAATTATGAAGCTGAAATTCAAATAACTGATGGATATGCATGAAAGAAATAAATGCAAACCTAAACGCTAAACCAGTTTAACCACTTTTTTATTTCAATAATCTATGCGTTAGAAATGTTTAAATGGTACTAAGAACACATTAAATATACATTTGCTTCACTTCCTGTAAGCCAAGACTGGCTGGTTAAGGGAGAAGTGTGCATTCTTTACGAAACCCAGCAACAATTCTTTCTCAGTGAGCAGCAGATGTTCGATCGAGAGCTGAAGAGGCCCTCGAAAAGGAAAGAAGCATATTATCTCAAACGCCAGCAATGCCTTCCCCCAAGCAGCTAACACTTTCAGTTAACTGCCACAGTGCTCTCTGGCAGCTTCCACACATTCTTTGTCTCCTGAGTTTCTACTTGTTTGAACATTTCTTTTTTTCACTTCTAATCACTTTAGCTATGCAACAAGGAGAGATGTTTTTGAGATAAAGTCAAAAGAGAGAGAGAGAGAACACATTTTCTATATTGAACGCACAGTCGGGATCACCTTAGAGAAGAAATAGGGCATCCGTATCTCATGAACGAAAGGAATGTGAGCCAAATATTACAGTAAAAATTTTGCCCCTTCAGAATAAAAAAAAGTATCATGATAGTATTTCCAGTTTTCCCTCAAATGTGATGCAGATTGAAGTGAAAACTGCATGGATTTGGATATTTTAAATATGGTTCAGGAATAATTTATAATTGAACAAATGAGATATGAGCGATAGTAGACAACCTGGTGAGATTTCCTTTGAGCATTCCATCTCATAACTCTTTAAAACAAATACAATTTTTACTATGGATGGGTGGTCTCGCTTGAAAATGCATTTATATTTACTAAGATAATATATCAATGCCTAAATATTAATACAAGCTTAATGGAATATTTTCGGGTACAGCGTTTTCTTTTTCAAACATGTTACTATCCTTGTTTTAACATTGCAATGATATGCAGCTGCAAAAAGTGCTGTCAAAGATAATTTAGCAGGTCACAAATGGCCTTTTCCAGTGCACGACACGGTACAGCTTGGCAAAGTTCAGTTCGGCCTGCTTGCTTTTCCATAGATAATTTTGTGACAACCCTTAAAAAGAATTTTTGCGCCACCGATTCCATGACAAAATAAAGAGTGCAACATGAGACCAGGAAATAGCCGGAAAAAAATAACGGGGGGACAACAAACCCTCACACAATTTGTACCAGCATTAATTGATATGAAAAGCAGCCGTGCTCTGCATTATTTTCATTGCATTTTTAAGCTCCTTGATTAAGATGCTGGTAGCTGTCTGAGCCTTGTTGGCTTAAAAATTGGCGAATTCACTAGACTGGAACACTTGGACTTATGCTCACCAAAGGGTTAGCACCATCAACTTGTCTTAATAGCAAATTGGTTTAACCATACAGTCTGTCTATCTCTAAAACATGGAGTGTTGTTTACCAGCCAGAATCTAACATTCTCTGGAAGAGTGAAACAAAGAAGAGTGTTGGATAAAGGATTTACAGCGTACCAATTTCTAAACCAAACCCATAAAAATCGAAATGCCTCCATGGACTCCAACATATAAAAATGCGCAATTTAGCAGTAAACTTAAGAGAGAAGTGAAAAACTTGGGTAATGCATTTTTTAACCCAGGACGCAACAGAAAGCTTGTGCACAATGCTGGGCTGGGCACATACGGATCCTCTCACGCCAGAGGCCCACAGAAAGCATGTTAGTGTTTCAAAAAAGCCTGGGAGCAAAAAAGTACTGGAATTCCACATCTGCTGTTCTCTGTACAGAGCCCATGAAGCCTACTGAGACGGAGAAGAAAAAGAAAGAACTAGAGGCCCCAAGCTAAACACTCCCCTTCAATCCCCTACACAGGGTTCAGCCCTATAAGAAACATCCCAAATTTTCAAAGAGAAAAATGAAGAAAGGACAGAGGTAGGGAAGAGAGGGAACAAGAAAAATCTGGAAGATCAGTTAGTGGCGCCTAATAAATCTAAAACAGAGCAGGAAAGAGAAGAGAAAACCACAAGTCTTGAAAGGCATCTTGGTTTACACAAATCATCTTGTAATAATAATGCTAGTGCGACATGTTGTTAATTTAAGTTGGCAATATTCAGATTCTTTGAAGCATTTTTTAAGACTATAAACATTTGTAGCTTTCTATTTAAAAAATGTAAATGGCCAATTAGTTGAAGGCAGAGAAGAGGGCTAATTGTAATTAGATGACAAAAGGGAAAAAAGAGGAAGAACAGTGTAACAATAGGTATAAGACGCTTTAAAAAAATGTTCATGTATATTTCCATTTAAAACTACTGCTTTGTTGAAAGACTTCAAGATATTCATGTAAAAACTAACCAGAACATGACATCTCAGAATTAAAATGTTCTCTTAAGAGTTTCACCAAAGCCTGAATTGTGTTTGATTCTAGTGTGCAAAAGCAAATGGTTTTGTATGCGCAAAGAGATTGCCATGTTTTTAACAGGAACCTTAAGAAAAAAATCTGATTGGATTTTTCAGAAATTGACACACTAACCTGAAAAAACATCTCTAGTTTTGTGTTACCATGGCAAACATTCTTTTTTACAAGTTTTGATTGGAGCCTACACATGCCTAATAAAAAAATACTGGCCTGGGAAGAGTTTCAATACCAACAGTCCTGAAAACCTGGATTGAATCTGTATGTACATAAAGCTTGGTTCATTTCTTGACGTCTCTACGGTCAAAAATAAAAGGGAACAACTGACACAATAGATGGTAAAAAGAAAAATTACAGATCCAGAGGGCTTTAATGATATGTTAAAGGAGCCATAGGGGGCTCTAAATGTTCCTACTGTGGCTGCGTGAAAGATGCAGCAGAGCCAGACAACTACTAACTACTGTGTGCAGACCTTTATCCCAATCTGGGCTTCCTGCCATGTTTGCAATTACCAACCATCGCCCAGTGAAAACCTTAAAAACCCTCAATATGCAAGAGACATTTGTGTGCTGCTGCTATAAATCCAATCTCTTAATGAAATGGTGGTGCAAAATCCGGCTGCTAGTTACGAAAATGGAACAAGTGGCATGGGGATATTTTGAGAAAGCAAATGGGTTTGGCGAGAACGTGAATGGGTCTAGTTAAGAGGAAAGAGGATTTGCTAAAAGATTAACCCCAAAAGTCCAAGAAAACCAAGCAAAATGGTAGATGTAGGTTTAGAGGAAGTAAAAAAAGATATTTCTCTTAGCCCTGTGGGTCAAGGCCAACTTTAAAGTCTAAATAAAAAAATGCAAGGCTAACTGTATAGCGCTTCAAAGACCTTCTGGGGTCTGGATGTGGTACAAATGTTGATAAAATAAGAAATAAAAAGCTCACTCACTTTGCTCAGAGTCAGAGTCTGACCTTGCAGGACCTGGTGCAACAGGTAGAGGTCTTGGGGGTCTTGGTTTTGGAGTTGGTGGAGAAATCCTTTTCTTGCCGATGAACTCCACGTACGTACCAGGAAAGTCTCCTTTTTCCTGAGTGCTTTCATTAAAACCAGGCAACCATCCTATTTCATCTGGTTTCTCCTCCATCCCCTCTGTGTAGCCAAGTGCAAGTAGTGCTCCCTTATTGACCGTAAGAATGTCCCCAACATGTAGGTCAATATCCTCCTCCCTCTCTTTCTTATACTCATACAGTGCTTTGTATTGATATCCTTCTGCACTCATGATGATGGTGGTGCTGGTCTCAAACTTGGTTTCGCAAAAACAAATCAAAAATGATGGTTCTTTGAACCAGAACTTTGATGAGTCAAACAATAAAAAAGTATTATCATCACCAGCTGCCTTTGACAGTTTATCTGATACAGCATATTATGTAAAACGAATAGTCCAATAATTACATGCACCTTTAAGGTGCTTCATGCAGACTCTTCCCATTTGTGTGAGGTCTCTTCCTATGGATCTGACCACACCTGTAAAAAAATAAGAAAAACAATTATTCACAAAAACCTATTTGACCCTTGCTAAACCTTTCCCACAATGAAATAATTAGTTTATCATTGAACAGTATCCTTGTTTCAACAGTGAGTGCTAGAATGACAACAAATGCAGAAAAAGCATTACAAAAATGCCATAAACTTGCTGCTAATCACAGAGGTCAGTAATCTTTGGAGTTGGCACAAAGTTTGCCTATATCTCTGGAGAGATTTTCTCACTCCACTGTAAAGAACCTTTCATTGAGGTTTCAAACGCAGTACTCGAGCCACGGGTCCACCGACATAGCTTGGTTGATGAGACCAAGAGGTTATTAATACAGTATGCTTTTAAGTTAAAATAACTTTTTTGAGTTATTTTAAAGATCATTTAGATTTTATGACATTTATCCATCCAGTCAAAACTGACTGTTTTTATTTCAATAGTCATTTTAGCGTGTTACTTAATTTTAGCGTCTATAAGGCAAGCCTGAGTGCTTCTGAGCATGTGCAGACTCCTCCTTGCGCCCAGTTAGTGCCCAAATCTTTTTTCTGCATATAAATCCAACCTCCAGCTCCCTCTACTTGGGTTTAATGCTTAATGCGCTACTTGTTGACGAACATGTTGTGTTACTTTAAATTGTCACATTTTTATGAACAAGATTCAAGGTGATAGTCTTGAAGCCAATTCCTGAATTGTTCAGGCCAACAACCTTGAACAGCTCCCCAGTGTCCAAAATCTGTTGTCTTTTTTGTCTCAGAGTCGAAAGAAACCTACTATTAATTAAATAGAAGTATACTTTTCTGTTGACAATTTTTAAAATCAGTAAAATAAAAATTCTCCTCATTGTAGCACTTGTAAAATAGTATCCACATAAACAGAACTTTAAGGAGGTCACGTTTGAAAAACACACACAAAAAAAATCCTGTTTAATAATTAAAAGTAATTCATTATAACAGACACTTTGATCATCACTCAAACAACTAAGAGGCCAAACAAACGTGAAAGTGGCTGAATTGGAGTTAAAATACAAATCTTGAGCTCAACATAATGAAAGAGAAGGGAAACGTGAACCACCAGGCTGAAGACGCTCGAGTCGAAATGCTGACTGTGCAAAATCCACCACGAAGACACAGCTTTGCAATACGAGAACAGTACTTTGAACACAAATCGCAACGCAAAGTGGTAATATTTACTCAACACGAAATTAATACGTGTAAAATACAATTTAAAATAAATAATTTGAAAAATATTTAATGAAAGAAGTACACTAACGTACATCGGTACCAAATAAACCTGTATAAATATATAAATATATTCGTGTTACCGCAAGAACTCTTGCAAAATTTAGTGATTAAGAACGCATTTATGACCGTAACGGTAATTCAGCATACTAAGCGCTAGCATATAGGCTAATGCTAGCACGAACACTTCAAGATAATTATAACGTACATTTCTTAAAATTCATTTTTATTACACACAGAATAACACAACAAAGAGTTCCAGGAAATGTTCATCTCGTAAAACACACACATTGTGAACCAATTAAACAATTATTTCGAGTAACGACGAGAATGTAGAGGCTATAGTAGGACGCAGTTGGGACACGCTGTACTGGAACAATCGACACAGAAAAGTAATCCTGACAAATATCGTATTAGCTCAATAACACAGACAGAATGACCGCACACACCCCTGAATGTTTTATGATTTTTTTTTTACAAAACACAGGATACTTACCGGTAAATGCGAAAAAGGAGAACCTGGTATAATCCGCGAACTTCAGTAAGTTGCAAGTGCCCCGTTCATGAAAACCAGGGCCGAGAATATGAGCTCCGCTTCCCCCAACTCCAGTTTACGCTGCTCTCCAACAATATCCACCGAGCAGAAACGCAATAAGCACAGCTAAACACGACGTCTTTTCGGCTATTTTACTTCCAGATAAAATTAAAATGGAATATGCGGACACTTGGTTTATTATTGTTCAACTTAATACTTGAGCTCGCTTCCCGACAGCGAAGCCGACTCCGCCCGAGTCACTGCACACCGAATCCCACTGAAAGCCAGAACACAAGCTCCGCCTCCCTGTTTGCGTCAGTGCCGATCCCCCTGCAAACCCGGCCCATGTAGTTAATATTCATGAGAAGCGATCGGATGGACAAGTAGGACCATGTTGAAGTTACATAACGGGCAGTTTCAGGAGCAAGATGATAAAGCAGTTTAATGATGGGCTATGCGTTAGTGTTTGGAGTGCAAACACTTAAGATAACAGTCTGCAAGAGCAACTATAGCGAGGAATGATCCCAAATTTCTAAATTACGAATAAGGGGTATTTTTGAAAATACTATACAAACTAAAGTTAACTGGTATTAGAAAACAACACTTTTTTAGAGTTTGAAGGCTGGCTGCCTAATAGGGCCATACCATGCAAAATTTCCTATGAGATTTCATCTGATATAGTGTGGCCTCGTCAAATGCGTATGTGATATTGTATTTATCTTCATTCATGCCCGTTTGTTTAATCCTACATCCCTTTTTCACTGAGCTCTGATGCTCTACTGCTTCAAACTCTGTCCAACCCTCCAAACTCACAGACTAACCAATCAGGTTAAGGGCTCCATTTTAATGCAGAGTTAACACACAGAACTGAAAGAAAAGTAGGAGCTGTATTTGCATTACAGCTATTAGAAAAGAAAAGATAAATAGGCTGAAATCATTGCAATTTGCTGATGCCAGCAGAAACGAGTAAAGAACATTTTTTTCATAGGGTACCATTATCAAAAACCAATACAGATGCAGACGATGCAAATGATGCAGAACCTGAAGCAGCAAGTACAGCCATAATATTTTTTGTTAATATGACCTATTCATGTAGCCAATTGTGCAGGATTACTGTGAAGCTAAAGCTAGTGTACATGTGACATAGACACGTGCTATTCCAGGCATCCTTCCATTTGAATGCATATTGCATATAGTTTGCGGATCTAGTTACTAGTTTACTGCAAACTATTACAGTGAACACTGCAATAATTTGCAGCAGAGGTTGGACAAGTCACTATTTTACCAGTCAAGTCCAGTCCCACGTCAAGGCAGGGTAAATCCAAGTTGACTGCAGAGATTAAAGGAGGTGTAGCAGACACATGGGCAAACAAAAAGGTTTTGAGGAGACAGAAAATAAGGGGTCCTAAGAAGCTGTTTATAAAAAATATTGTAACACACAATTTATACAATTCTGAAAGGGCATAACATTGGTTCTAAAGGCTTTGAGAAGGGTTTGATATTATTTATATATATTTTAAATCCAGAGATATTACTGACCCAAACCCTTCTGTAATGATGAAGTTGCACACACTGCATCCTTAGTGAGATTTTGCTGTAAATGATTACTGCTGGGCTCACCTTTACACTAGTAGACTGCCCTGTACTTTTCTACTGCATTTTGTTTGGAACTGCACAGCTCTGCTTTGTATGGCTTAGCTCTATTCAGCACGTTATGCATTTGGTTTTCCATGACTTCCGGTATTGGATTTATGGGGACTCAAATTGGGTCACTCTTCTACTTCAGTCTTGTTCTGATTGGTGACATCTTAGCAAATGTGACAGGATTGAAAAAAAAAAAAGCAAAAGAGGAAACAAGGAGTGCTAAATGTGCAGAGAACAATGGCGATCATTGAAGGAGTGGTCTCTTTATGCTGTGTATCTGTTGAATAGTAGCATTCAAACAAAAGTTTTAGTTTAACAAATGGATTGTGGCTATTAAGAATCTTTGTGGTTGTACTGTGGGTTTGTGTCACACACTCTATGCAGTGACAATTCTTTTTGGACAATTATTGAGCTCAACAACTGACCAGTCAGAACTCAACTCATCTTTTTAAATCAGACCATAGATTTATGGTGACTTAGACTTAATAGACTTTTGGTGAAAAAGCTAAGTCAAGCCGATTAGATACGTGCCTTTACAAAACAAGTCAGTGGAACAGAAGAAAAAGTAAAGGTTTAGGGACAGGATCCTAAGTTTCATGATGTGCCAAACAAAACTCTCTGAGAGCAGCTTGTTTCAGACGGCATTACACATTTGTAGTGATTAGCAAAAACCCTTGGATAGATTTTGATAAATACGACGGTTATGTACATGCACTAATGCTCATTTCTTTGCAACCTCAACAAAATTGGTTCATCTGAAATCCTATTCAAATAAATCAATGTCTTGTGTCTTACCACTTCATGTACCCACATGTCTCATTCACTGCAGTATTCTCTGTAAGCCCCTGTTCTGTGTGCCTGATTGATTAAATTAAGCTCAATTTCTGGCAGAGTCACACATGCTTCTCAGTACTAGAGCACTTAACCTTCTCAGAAAAAGTCCTCAATGTTCCACTGTTCAAAAAGATAATGCACTATGAAGCAAGCAGTGATTATTCTAGAACATAAACTGAGCAACATTCATCTCAATTTAGTCACAATTTGCTCATACAGTGGTGAACATTTAATTTCAAGGAAACTATCACAGATAATGTTAAAATCAATACGTCATGGAATATTTTTAAAAACGCCACAGGCAGAGGCAATGTTATCAAGAGAAATCAACAACTGTAACATTACGTTTCCCTGTTTTGTATTAAAGACAGCAAACGATTACAGAAATGAACAATTTCTGTGTAAATATATTTGTAATTTCCCTGTTGATCCATTTATTTGCAAATCTAACATCGCATCAGTGCATGCATGGAGGGCAGTGAGTGCATTTGATGCATACTAATCATTCTAATCAGTAGGCGAGCTAAGAATTATATTTGATTACATGAAATTTAAAAGCAGTAAGCACCCTGATGATTTTTTTTTACTTCAGGTGAAAATCTCAATACGCACTTCTCAGTCCCATAATGCACTGCATGTAACCCAACTAGTCATCAAATATTAATTTTTTTTGACGTGCATTCAAGTAGAAATCACACCCATAATATGTGGTAAATAAAACTAGCAGTAACTCACTTTCTGCATTTTATGCATATTTTTTTCTTCATGAGGCAACTCAAACTGATCTGTAGAAAAAAATTGGAACATTTGAAAAAGTACACTTTTTTGGTTTTAATTGATTTAAGCCCTGAACGACTTGCAAAATTCAAAATGTTTTTAAAAGCTGAACTTTTAAATGAAATAATATGACTTTTAACACATGGTCAATGTGGTTTAATCTGTTTAATATTAGGTTTAATATTCTTAAGATCAGTCTTACTCAATCAGCAATAGACCCCGCAGCACTTTTATTTCATCTAAATGTTGACTGCATTCATTTTGAACAGCAATGTAATTATCTTTGATTAAAATAGGTTTACATATTAAATACAGATTATGCTACAGCTGGATTTAAAGCAGCAAGTCCTAACTGCATAAAGTATGCATGCAGACTTATCAACATGATATGCTTACTCAGAAAATTACCACAGTGAGCAACGTGAGCTACACTTAAAAGCAGTGTGTGAGTTTTTGAAAACATAGTTTAACTACCAAAAAACAATTCCAGCCAATCAACCAATTTATTCTTTATTGTAGAGAGGAAATGTTAGCAAAATAACGTTACAAAAAGCAATGATTTTTTTCTTGTGTTACTGTTTTGTAAAAAAACTTAAACTGTCAAAAAAGATTTCAACTGTATAGATACTGCAACTACTATTTTAAAATAATATTTATATTACTAACTTTATTTTTATTTATTTATATAAATATATTAATAATTGAGGCATGATTCTCTTTTTTTTACTTCGGCCAATGTCCCAGAGTCTTACTTATTTCTATGTGACATTTACCACACATTTTGGGAGGAGTAATCAGGACTTGCCACAGGTGCAATCAATCATGCTAATCAACACACAGCTATTTAAACCCAACATAACCACCATCCTGTGACATTGTCCAAGCTATTCCTCCTTCCAGTTTTTCCCTGACAGCTTGCCAAGTATCATACCCGCTCGGGGGACTTGTTTGCTTTTGTGCAGAGTCCATGTGAAATGGAACTGAACCATTCACAGTACACAAAGCATACGGCGCACACACTACTTTCACTTATTGATGACACTTCCATGATAATTGCCTGGGTTACTGATGTATGTGTGGAATTGGAGCTGTCAAAATAGCGATGAGGACCCTCTAGTGTAGGGGAGTTTTGTAAATTTAATAGTCAATATGTTCAATATTCTCCCAGAAACAACCTACCCTGCCTGAGTTTTACCTTTTTTATGACTGATGGTGGGATGAGAACTGAAAAGATATTCCTAAAGTATGTGCAACAGATGGTTGCGCGTTTGCTATGATGTTACCAAGCAGAAATAGAATGGTCCAAGTCTGACATAGCACTGAGTCCAATAGTAAAAATCCAAAAAGATTTCCTGATAGCTATTGATGGCCCCTTCTGGGGTGCCTTGAGAGTTGTCAGAGTGGTCAAAGTGTTAAACAAAGTCCTTTGGGTTTTTGTGACAGGTTAATAGCATGTCCATTGCCACTGAATCCAGTTGACTGTGGAGTACAGCAGGGTTCTATTTTAGCCCCCCACCATCAATTTACTGCCAGAAACTAAGATTATGAACAAATGTAATATGCCATATCACACTTACCCAGATTACACAGAAATCTAAGTTCCAATGAATATAGTCTATGCTCAAGCCTACTGGAACATGTTAAAGAACTTTAGTGCTGGCAACGTGGAAATTTTCTTATCACAAATGCAAATAAATGGAAGCATATAGGTTTTGGTAAGAAGCAGCCTATCAATTTCTTATTGTGAAAAAACTATTGTTGGTATTTCTTGTGTTTATGGTCTAAATTAACAGTGTATTATGAGCATTGGTCTTCCACCTGCATGAAGATACGCTTATGCCTTGATTACTGCAACGCTCTGTATTTTGGCATCAATACTGTAGGTCACTCTTGGTCAGAAAGGCTGCTATACCTGATTCTCCCTTCTTATGAGGGAGAGGGATTAAAGAAAGAAAAGCACTGTATGTGTGCATAATATTTGCTGTAAGAAAATACTAGGAAATTTAATTTCAGTTTTGTGATGCTTTGGTGGATTAAGAACAGCTATTAACTATTTGAAGCTCCCATATAATTTTATTGGATATATATTCAAAGCTGAAGCCGTTTCCAGTATTGCGTTATTCCCTGCCAGTCAATATTCACTGTGGAGCACATTGTACTCCTCCGGAGGAGCAAATCTCAGGCACATGACTGTGAATGTGGGTGGCCTGAACATGGGGGAGGTTCACTCATAGAAAACTCCTGGTGTGAGTAGCAATAGGACACAGAGGGATCTCATTACTTTCTGAACCGAAGAATGGTTTAACCTAGTCATAGAGTTAAATTATATTTAACACATAACTGTCTGTCTCAGTTTTGAGAAGTTAAAGGTCTGAATTGTGATTAATTGCATGCCTGGAACTCAAGAAACAACCCGTACATTAATTTTTAAATTCACCTGGCTTTTTTCTGAAGTGAAACATAAAAGAAAATTTGTAATGTTTACATTATGTTGATTTTATATATACTATAAAAACCCTATACGAAAATCAAAATATGTAAAAACCCTATATGTAACCCTATATGAAAATGTTTGTTTAAAGTTGACGTTTTAGAAAGTTTCCTGGACCAACATTCAAATATGAAATGTCAACAATGAATCTTCTGAAAAACACATCCCAGCTCCTAATATTTTTTATCCCCCCCCCCAACATCATTGACAGCCTGAAGTCTCTTGAGGTAGTTGTCGATGAGGTTCTTTATCTTCTCTGTTGGTAAAGCGGCTCATTCATCTCTTGTACATTCTGCATGTTTTAGTTGTCCCCTTAGTGGTTCAGTGAATTTGAGGTCCGGAGACTGAGATGATCTCTCCCAATCCTTCACTTTGTTCTGGCGTAACTAATGACGAGTGGACTTGGCCTTGTGTTTTGGATCACTGTTGTGTTGGAATGTCCCATGCTCTGCTTCCGGGCAGTTCATTACACATCGTCCTCAAGCATCCTTGGATAACATGCTGCATTCATCTTCCCATCAATTTAGACCACGTTCCCTGTGCCATTAGCGCTCACACATCCCCAAAACATCAGTGACCCGCCTCTGTGTTTCACAGTGGTGAATGTAGATTCTCCAAATGTAGTGTATAATGTTGTTTGGAGTAACCAACTTTGGAGGCTGAGCTGTTAGGCATATTGTTTCCTGGCTATTTTGTGGCATTTGCATTGTAATAGCTTTCTTCGACCGTGCAGCCCATTTTTCATCAAGGGTCTCCTTATTGTGCTCCTTCAAATAGCCACGCCACGTTTCTTCTAAGAACTCTGTATTTCAGCTGAAGTTATTTGTGTTGTCTTTTCGATCCTTCCAATTTTTAATTCCTTCCAAATGACAATTCTGTCTATTGTTGCAGAATTTTTTGATGGTTTCAACAGAATCACTCAGCTGATTGGCATTCCCATTTTCTTGGAGATATTTTCCTTTTAGTGTTTTCTACAGTACATCTACTTTTCCCAAGATCCTTTGGCAGTTCCTTTACTTTCCCCATAATGAAGAATTCAGACATCGCAGCGCATCCCTAGATGAAAGAGGCAAGGGTCTATCAGGAGCCCAGAAACTTGATTGATTACAAGCAAACAGGTCACAGATGAGGATGGTTACTTGGTTTGGAAAGTTCTTGTAGTCATTATGATTTAAAAAGAGTAAATTCGACAATAAATGGCTTCATCCAACCACAAACTATGAGTGGAGAAATGCTTATGTGTAATCCTTTAGATTTTCAGAAAAATCGGCAAGAAATTAAAAATTTGCCAGGGTGTGTAAACACTATTATTTCAAAAAGTAAATATTTGTAGAACCTTATAGTCAAATCCAGTGGTGAAAATAACGTTGACCGGGCATTGTTCCAGCTGTATTAATTAGCCTAAAGTGAAATCTGACATTTAGAGGTGAATCCCCTTACTGTACAGCGTTATTTTATGAGAAACACATTCAGAAATATCATAAATGTCATACGGCGTGGTGTAGTGCGCAGGACACATATGTGCGATTGCACAGGGCTGACGTGAGTTCGAATCTCGAGCCTGTTGTCTTTCCCATTCTCTCTTCTCCTAATTTCCTGTCCATTCCTCCACTGTCCTTTTATAAATTCTGTCCAAAATTAATAAAGGCTATGGCCCAAAAAAAAATAAAAAAATGGCACTGTTGCAGTTCAACTGACAAAGCCCTGAGAATAAATTAAGACAAATAATACCAAGTAACAATGAACTCAAATTTTAACATACACAAAAAAACAAAAGCTTTAGTTTTATACAAAAAGGCCTACAAATACACAACAGCAAGCAGAACTCTGTAAAAGCCTAATGTCAACATATACAAAAATAATCAACATTTATTTTTCTGCACAGAACCAATTGTATGTTTCTGCTTTGAATATTCATTTGCTATATTTAAAGAAGGCTTTCTAGCCATACACAATTAAAGTGTATGCATATGTTATTTTCAAATCTTTATTTTTTTCATTCGGTACAAATGAAAGGATTGAAATTAGTCAATACATGTGAGAGAGTACCGCACTGAAGCACACAGAGAGAACTCATGCAGCTTTTTCGCTAATGGAAGAGTGCTGACGCTGGCTCTGCTCCAACCCATCAACTGCAGTCAATATAACAAATCTACACCTTGAGTCATCGAGAAGCACCATAATACAGATAGCAGACTGTTTATGACTTGTGGAACAGTTTGTCCTAACATTCTGCTGCTCTCTTTTGCACTCCCCATACCTATATGCATGCATTGCGCAATAATGAGGAGTTTACAGCAGTTCACACAATCCCAGTACATCTTGCAGCATTCAGCTGTCACTAATGGGCTTTGTACTTCAATCTGCAGTTTCAGATAATATTTCTTCCCACATGTTACTGATCATTAGCATAATTACATGAATTCTTTCTGCTCATTTACATTATTAGCAATTGGAAATTTCATTTTGTTTGTCTGTCTATATTATGTGTTGATGACAAAATAAATCTTAGAAGATGTACCAAACACAAGAGTTACTTGAGGTAACTGGTAAGCTACAGCTTGCTTGACTGATTGTAATCAGATGTGACTGATTTGGTCTGATTTGGTCTTGACGGTAATTTTGTCACGCAGTAAAGGCCAGGAAACCAGGTCAGAAGTTTACCAGCAGTTTAAAAGTCAGATTCCTTTGAAAAGAAAGCATTTAAGAGAAGCATACAAACTGTAGGTCAAACCATGAAGTGACTGGAACAGTTTCAGTGTGGAGAATCCTCAACGAATGGAGTGAGGTGACTTCAGGAGGGTAGAGCGTTTGTGGGGGAGATTGCTGAAAGTTAAGTTATCCACACTTTTATTGTTAATTTACACACTAGAGTCCCAATCTAGGTTCTGAGTTTTATAGACTATCTGCTCCTTGCTCCCTACAACAAAATGATGCACCAACAGTACACATCACATTAAAGTGGCTACATATTACCATTATTAAATAAAACTATGATGTTTATAAAAAGCCACTACAATAACTAGCATTTCAAGTCCCTTGAACTATCTTTAAAAAAAACTTGCATTGCTCACTATTTTGTTGATTCTGACGAAAAATAAAAGCTCACAAAGCATCTTGCTATATGTGAGTCCTTGAAGGATGCATCCACTGAATTCAGGGACAGCTTTCCGCAGCGTTGTAATGTAATCGAAAGCTAAATATGTTGGATTACATGATATCAAAACAGAAACAGATGTTACACACATGAGTGACTATTTTTGGCACACATATTTAATAAAGGATTTCAAACTTTTTTCCCATTAATTCATCTCCAGTTGGCTCAACATGAATTTTTCTAAATGTTGAAATTTGTTGACATTTGTTTGCAATAAAAAACTTAAGCCAGTTGTTTAAATTAAGACCATTTTAGGGTA
The DNA here is from genome assembly GCA_007224835.1 of Danionella cerebrum. Classification (NCBI taxonomy): domain Eukaryota; kingdom Metazoa; phylum Chordata; class Actinopteri; order Cypriniformes; family Danionidae; genus Danionella; species Danionella cerebrum. Next base: position 132,940 of record SRMA01025710.1, read on the forward strand.
AGTTTTTTTTACTAATAAAACTAATACAGCGGGAGATAAAAAGCGGGACATTAAAAGAGTATCCTAAGCATTGGAGTCTACACTGAAGTGTGCCTCATTGCTAAAACCAAGTTCAGGCATGTCTGGAGAAGAAATATCTCAATATGTTGATGGATAGAGTGCACCTTTCCCCTCACCTGAGCCAGACATGTACTTCTTTATCATTGCAACTTAAAAAGGTACTAAATATTCCTGAAAAATATATTCATGCCCCTGACTCTCCAATGATCGGTTCCTGCCATCTTGGATCTCCTATGTTCTTCTTCTTCTTCTTGTGTCCTTACTGGGTTTACCAACCTGCTTACCTGATACATGTAAAGGAACATGTTTTTTTATCCTCATTGGTGAGAATGTGAAAAAGTACTGAACTGAATCCTGTGCTCCCCTCCATCCTTCCAGCACCATGGCAATATTAAAGTAAGCACAGTGTGGTATTAGCATTTGTTATATTAATAGCAACAAATGGGCTTGGAAGGAAACTGGGAATTGTAAGCTAGTGGTTAGTTCTTGCCGTTGGTTAGTTATAGTGAGGCTCTAAGCATTTTTGTAAGGGGCCACTGAACCAAGAACTTCCGGAATTGTGGCTTTTTTCATGCAAATCAAATACAGGTTTTCAAAGCAACCAATTGTGTTGCATCAAAAGGGTTAGGAAGAGGGATACACACATTGCATGAAGAAATTGGTGGACCTAATGAGCTTGAATTGTGAAGCTTTAAAAAGTCTGAAGTACATGCTTGTTTTAAGAAGTGATGGTCAAAATGCAAGCTCTCACATTAAAGACAAAAAAGTTAAGGGATTTTTTTTGTTTTACAAAATATTCCAACTTATTCTATTTGTAGTAATATTTAGTTTTGGAATGCTTTTAAAGGAAAGGCCTGATCTGATGATAGCATTTTTAATAAAGCTTAGCACAGAACATTGAATCTGATTTTCAAAATGGTTGAACACAACCAATGATAAATATTGATTTCTTGGCAATATTCCCATTCCCGTGTAATAATCAAGGAACTGAACTGCCGTGCTTCAGAAGGAACATATATCTGACAGAGTGCCACATAAATGCAATGTACAAGGCAGTGCAACACATGCTTTAATGCTGAATACATTTTTCTCTCTCACTTGGTAAGTAATATCCATTTCAGAATTCCAAATAAATGCTCAAAAATTCTGTTCAATGTGAGCAGCAGTTTCTCTTCCTTTTTCAGTCTTTGCTTTGTGGAAGCAAAATGAATTCAATCAGGGCCTAGGGATAAGGAGAACGACTGGTAATCAGAAGGTTGCTGGTTCAATTCCCAGTTTCACTGGGAGTTGAAGATGAGGTGAGTGTTGAAAGCTCACTTTCCCCCACTCCCCGGGCGCCGCAGCTATAGCTGCCCTCTGCTCTGTGTGTGTGTGTGTGTGTGTGTGTGTTCACGGGCTGTGTGTTCTCTGCTGAGAGTCTGCGTGAACTTTGACGGCTGCACAAATTCCTAGTATGGGTCACTCCAAAAAAAGATATTTGTAGTACGGAACAGCAGTTGAGCCAGCTACTAGCATTCATATAGTTCTTTCAGGAAATGCTAATTTTGTCAAGTTGTTAAATGCTATATAAGCCATGTTTGCAAAAATCATCAATTACTGATAGTCTGGCACAGAATATCAGTAATCTGTCTGGCCTTTTTTGTTCATAATGATTACTTATGTCTTAGAGCACGTAGATAAGATGCTATATGTGCAGTCATGTCATCGTGTTTTTGGACTGCTCTTTGGGAACGCATACGGTCAAGACTGTTCTGGGAGGTGATGATCCCAAACCACTTTGATGACAGACTTTGGGGATTTTAGAATGACTAAAACAACATTTCAGATGTTTGTGCAATGAAATCGGTCCCTTGCTTAGTCCGTTAATGCCGCCCCATTGCGCCCCTGTCCCAACAGAATAACACATTGCTATTGCATTGTATTCGGTAAATGGATTTCCATGTAAGTTTATGCACATTATTTCTTATAGGTAAAAAGTTTATCCTACTCAGTTGTGCGGGTATTTTTTTAGGCATATTTTCAAAATGTATGCGCATCTTGGCATTTCCATCAAGAGTTTTTATGCAATATTCCAAAATGCGCATAAAAACACAGCTAGTGAACTTTCATTGGGCTGAAGAATATTCAATATCAAAATGTTGAGATGCCCCCCACACCCCCATACATAAAACTATGGGATTGAGCAATTTCCACAAGCACCACATGACCCTTCTTAGAACCCAAGAAGAACATCCCAGTATGAAGAACCTGATCTGCTATTGAGTACATAATTAAATTTAAGCTGTACAGTAGTCTCAAAAGATAACTTATGACATTTTCCAAGAAGCTGTAAAATATAGCATGTGTATTCTGAACTCATTAGTTCTGAGAAACCAGAGCAGGTTTCTGAGAGTACCCTCGAGCACATTGCAAACATTGTGCGCTCTTGTTTTTCTCTTTATATTTCAATGAATGCTGCAGATATGTGGACTTTCTTAACTTTTTGTGTGAATGTCTAAACTTCACTCTTCACAAAAATAGAGCCACAGTGTGTCAAAAGACCAAATTCATTACCATAAAGGTATGTTTTGGAACAAATCTGCACATTTAACAAATGTAATAACCCCATCATCATTTGAACTTGCATTTATGGAGCTAATAAATTCTCTTTTTACAAACTAGGCCTCCCAAGTCCTCAATGGAACCCATTTACTCATAATTCTAGCACAGTACCCCAACACTTTTGATTCCATGCTTTCTTTTTGCCTCCCATTCACTGATTCTCCCACTTTTGTGAGCAAGCTGAGAATTCTCGAACAGTCTATTCCATTATACCCAATGGCATAAGAGGAACCTGTGAAATGCATCACCCACCAGCGCTTATTTAAACAAAACTGGAAAAGGGGCCTTCATTCTTTGTACACGCAACCCTCAAATATTCTTAGATTTGCCTAATCAACCATTGCTTTTCTCAAGATTCCAGTCTCATAATTTACCCGTCAGTGCTCCCCTACACTGACCATACTTCTGCCAAGACAACTCCTCAGTTGTCAGCTTAATATAGTGTGGAATATATCATAGGCTGACATTTATGGGCAAATATGTGAAACAGGGCATTGAAGACAGCAGACATATCTCTAATAACATTCCCAGCAGCTAAGTTCACAAGACAGAAGAAGGAATTTTTAGCCCCATTAAACTATGTTTTCAGACAACTGCAGACACTTTTATGTCCAGAGGGTTGATTTAATCAATTAACTTTTCTCCAAGCTGTTGATTGTTTGTTTTTGTTCTTTAACCACTTTTCATTTTCATAGGCCCATTATTTTAATTTACTGTACCAACTACTCTTATCTTAAATTCACACAATGTAAGATTTGTACATGCATACGTGTTTAGTGACTGAACAATCATAAAAGTAATTTAAATGAGACAGAAATTAAAAGACAAAAATTAAAATGAGACAGAGAGAAACAGAGAAAAAGACTTTCATATGAGTAACTATATTAAAATATTACTACAATATTACTCAAATGTCTCAACTGGAGCACTTCCATTCAATGTAGTTCAACCATGTCTGCTACAATCCACTTATAAGGACTCTGTGGTGGGAAGACAGAGGCCATTTCATGTCAGTCGTGTTGTGGTGTGGGCTAGCGGCTAGTGCGCAGGGCAACAGGAGTTCAAAGCCTGAGCTTGACGTCTGTGCCCATCTCTCACCACTCTCCTCCTCACTTCCTGTATCTCTTCACTATCCAATCAATGAAGAACATAGTCTTTAAAAAAGAATTAAAAAAATAATGCCTTCAATTTATATAGCGCTTTTCTAGTCACTCAAAGATGTTTACAATTTTCAGAACATTATTCATTCCATCCATATTCACACACAGGTGGTGATAAGCTACCTTGTTAGCCCTCAGCTGCCCTGGGGCAGTCTGACTGAATGTAGCACACACAGTCACACACATCCATCCATAAAAATCTCCCCTGGCCAAAACCATAGAGTGAAGCATGGTGGCGGCAATGTCATGCTGAGGCGATGCTAGTTCGTTATCAGGAGACTTTTTAGGAATAAAGGAAATATGAAATGCAATGTACAGAGACATCCTGCATAAAAACCTGTTCCAAAGCTCTCTTGATTGCACACATTTCTTCGGGACATGTTTGTCATGTTCTCCCACAGACCATAGGACGACGGCAGGGAGTGTGAGAGAATTTTTAATCAATGCATTTAATATTAACGATAGTACTAAATAATGTTTCGTAAATTAAATAATGTAAAATTTTGCTAAACATATGACAAGTATCGGACAGTGTAAATATGGGTGTGCTTGGGTGAGGCGCTATCTCTGATGACGCACTTAAAGAGAGAGAGCTATGAGCACGCCCCATGGGGGATGTAGGTATTTCTTCCTGACAATGCAATAATAAACCTCTGTTATTTCTGTGTTCATTACAATCTTGTCTCTTGAGTCTTTAACATTAGAAGGACAATGTTTTTTGTGCATCAGCAGTAATGGGTCTTTAATGATAGTTGAAGTGAAAACTAGCAGTGTATGCTGGTTACCAGCGCTAATAGTAGTGCCGTAGCACCAACGGTCTCTTGTATTGGCTTGGAGTGAACGTTGCCGCTTCTGAGGGAACTCTGGTGTCTCCAGAGAAAGATAGTAGGTCAGTAACACAGTGAGTGTTAGATCCAGAGAGGTAGGTCTTTTCAGGGGAGCATCTGCCACCAGGCATAAATTGAAGGAGCGTACCGGCTATGGTGCTAACTAGCGAGCGCCTACAAGAGAGCTCTTCAGGTGTTCGAGCATTCACACAGCATTCGACTCAGCATTAACCAGGAAGTAACCCTATAAGGGAATGTGAGGGCAGGGAAATTGATGAATGAATATACACTACCTTTCAAAAGTTTAGGTGCCTTTAAACTAATTAGAAATATACTCTATACAGAGTTAATGTGGTAAATTAATATTCTAGCCACAAATGCTTGGTTTTTAATGTAATGTCTACATAGGTGCATAGAGCCCCGTTTCCAGGAACTATCACTTCAGTGCTTTAATGGTACAAAGTGTTTCTCATTGTGGCAGAAGCTAATGGATAGTTAGAAAACACTTGCGCTTCATTATAGCATCGCTGAAAGAGTTCAGCTGCTTAGAGAAGCAATAAAACTGACCTTCCTTTGAGCAGGTAGCATCACATTTGTGGCTCGATAAAATGCTCAAAATGGGCAGAAAAATAAAACTTTCATGTGAATCTCGACAGTGTATTCTTGTTCTTTAAAATGAAGGCTATTCTATGTGAGGAATTGCAAAGAAACGGAAGATTTACTACAACTGTGTGTACTACTTCCTTCAGAGAACAGCACTAACAGGCTCTAATTACAGTAGAAAGAGAAGTGAGAGCCCCGCTGCAAAACTGACCAAGAAGATAAGTACATTGGAGTCTCTAGCTTGAGAAATAGATGCCTCACAGGTCCTCATCTTGCAGCTTCATAAAATAGTACCCGCAAAACGCCAGTGTCAACATCTACAGCGAAGATTCTCCTGGATTCTCCGGACTCCAGGACGCTGGCTTTTAGGGTCCAGAGGAAGATTGGAAAAAAGTGTTATAGATGGACGAATAGAACTTTGAGGTGTTTGGATCACACAGAAAAACAGAAACGAGGAACAACTGAAAAGTTGCTGGAATGCAGCCTGACGCCATCTGCTAACCAAGATGGAGGTAGCATGATGGTCTGAGGTTGCTTTGGTGCAGGTAAGGTGGGAGATTTGTTCAGGGTTCAGGGATTTTGAAAAAGGAAGGCTATCACTAGATTTTGTAAAGGCATGCCATACGCTGTGGACAGGCCTTTATTTGAGCCAATTTCTTCCTACAACAGCACAATGACCCAAAGCACACGACCAAACTGTGCAAGGACTATTTAGAGAAGAAGCAGGAGCTGGTTTTGTTTCTATAATGGAGTGGCCAGCGCAGTCATCAGATAAACCCTATTGAGCTGTTTTGGGAGCAGCTTGAGCGTATGGTATCCAGCCAGTTCAACTTGTGGGAGCTCCTTCTAGAAGTGTTTGATGAAATTTCTCCAGATTACTTCAAAAATGAACAGCTAGATTGGTCTGCAGTGCTCTAATTGCTGTAAATGGAGGATTCTTTGACGAAAGCAAAGTTCGTTCATTCATTCATTCATTTTCCAACCTGCTTGTTCCTTTTTTTGGAGTCACAGGGTTACTTTACACCTTATGAATAATGCTTTCACAAAAAGGTTCAAGTTAAATTGCAATAAAGAAATATATAATCTATATCACAGAATACTCTGAACAAAAGCCCCTTGTCATTTGGAGTTAGACCGAAGTCACATGGCTGAAATTGATTTTATGCGTAATGCTGAGAACCGATTAGCACAAACTACACAGCACTGTTGGATTTTATTAAATCATGCAGTTCAGTCAAATCCTCTTCTGTGTCGAGAACTAAACTGCTACTTTCAAACCAAAAATCTCTAATGATAGAGATGAAAGACCTTTTAAACTCTTTGAGGGGGCGATGGCCTTGTGGGAACTGTGACGGATGAATTTCTATTGAGTGCGGCAACAGCTTTCTTTGAAACCTGAAGAGGGCAAAAGGAATTTGCATTGATGATTGATGCAGATAACACTAGCTGCCATGATTTAAATAACTGTAATGTTCTTGCCAAGAGTCCAAAGATTTCACATTCATTTTTTCCACATTTGTTACCTTACACATGGATTCCATGGCGTATCAATGGATATGTCCTGAAAATCCCCTCTGAATCATAAGGCTGTGAGGATTTTATGTAGTGAATCCTTTAAATGTAAGATAAGAAAGGACACATTGAGTAGATTCAGGAGGGCGAGGTCTTCTTTGTGAAGGAACTGCAAAATTATCTCAATAGCGGCTCAATTTGTTGTAATATGTAGTTGTCTAAAGTTAAAATACACTTTAAAAACAATACAACTCAAAGTTTGCATTTGTACTTCAAGCTCCACATAACATCGCAGCAACTCAATGCATTTCGGCACGTAGACAAGCCCTGCTACAGCAAGACGATCTGATTTAAGTGACTTTGAAAATGAGATGGTTATTGGTGCCGGACGGGCTGGTCTGAGTATAAAGAAACATCTCCCCTAAACTGAGCTTAACCGAATGTAACCAATCCAATGTGTTCACATCGAAAAAATCAGTAGAAAAATAAATATTTTGCAAGAACAACTCGTTTATTTATTTTTTTATCGATTCAATCGCCAGGGAAATTGTTAAATGTTTATTTATGTAGCAGTTATTCTCTCTCGTATTCTTTTTTCCTGTCCTGTTTTTCTCGTTCTCTCTATTTCGCTCTTGCTCCTCTCTTTTTTCTCCCTCTCTCTTCAACTATATCTCTCTCTGCTCTCTATTTTTCTCTTTCTTTACTTTTGTTCTCTCTATCTCATTCTCCTGTATTTCTGTCTTTTGTTCTCTCACTCTTTCTGTCACTTCCTCTCTCTTTTCAATCTCTCTGCCTATTTCAGTCTCTTTTTACTACAGCTGTTTATTTCCTCCCCCTACTCTCTCTCTCTCTCTCTCTCTCTCTCTTTACCTCTCCTCTATTTCTATCTTTTATAGAAACACCCTTAAGAAAGAGGCTCTGATGTGAGCCACATTTGTATTTTGTAGGTTATAAGGTGAAATAATTTACCAGTGTAATACTCATTGGTCTCGTGTAGTTTTAGAAGAACCACCTTTTACTCGTATTTTCAACAGAGATACTTTTAGTCTACTTTTTTTTTAAAAGTTTTTTTGGCAAGTAATGGTACTTTTACTTCAGTATGATATTTCAGTACTCTTTACATCACTGAAGACACGTTAATCTTTGGGATGCTGTCAAGTGGATTCTATGGATGACAGAAACTAGTATATGAAATTTTATAGATGATGACAGATGTATGGGGTGTTGCCAGCTGTAAGAATCGGGTCTGTCCAAATTAACCCAACAGGGACATACACGTTAAATTCATTAGCTTCCTGCTTCCTTTAAATTCTCCCTATTTTACCGTTTTTGCTCTCATTAAACTTTATATTTGATTATGGCTCTAAATTGCCTGAATACTTTTTTATTTTCATATTGTTTGTTTCCCCTTTTATTGTGTGCAAGGTAAAGATAGAGTTACAATACATTTTATCTGTGGATCGGGTACTGTTATCTTCTGAATAACAGTTAGGAGCAAAGGTTATGTTTGGAGTGATTAAAAGAAAAGAAAGAGTTAGGTGAACTAGAGGACACCATAAATTATGGCTTTGGGGTTTTGTTCCCTTCCCCCTTTTTGTTACTTTCCCACTGTTTCTATATGCTACTTTATTCAATTGAGGCATAATTCTTAAGGTCAGTGGATAATTGACTGGTGACCTGAAGGTTACTGGTTCGATCCCCAAGCCAAGTGGAAGTTGAAGTACTGTTAACCACAACTGTAACACCCTTCACAAAGTTCCCCGAACACAGCAGTCATGGCCACTGCATCAATGTTGTTGGTTTTCTCTCTCTAAACCCCAAACTATGCTTTTTCATAGTTCAGCAATAATATGAACATTTTCTTCATTTATTCACAAAATAAATTATGACGGGATGCGAGGGGATTTTTCAGCACGAAGACCATAAATGTTCATAGTGCGACATTAAAACATCAATTATTTAATCATAACAAATATCTTGTGGATCTGAGATGACTGTGGTGGGGAGCTATTAAAAATGAAAACTTTCATGTCTTGGTATTTAATGCAGAATTGAGAAACAGTTAGTTTTTAAATTTTAGATTAATAGAGTGCTTTTCTTAAAGTTTGATCCATATAGTTATTCTATAGTGGGAGCAGTTTGTAGTATGTTTTTACCCAAATCAGCACAGTCCTAATAGACCCTTTCTATAAAGAACTGTAAGTAAAAAAAACTGCATTGAGGAGCTTTGATTAGAAATATTAAGCTAGTAGATACATTGACAGAGTTAGGTGGAAACGGATGATTCGCTGTGGCGACCCCTAAACTGGGAACAGCCGAAAGGAAAAGAAGAAGAAGAAACTAGGAGATACTTTGATAGTTAAAAAGTGATGCAACACAATGATTCTTTTGTGTTGGTAAACTGATAGCATCACTCCGGTGTTTTATCTACCACTATGATAATTTTGTATTGTTGTAAAAAGGGAAAGGAGATCTTGGGAAACAGACTTTCAGCAGTAGCCTGTAAACCATTTGATTGTGGACCGTTAACATGTTTTGTTTAGTTTCAACAATTTTTTTCCAAATACTTGATACTTGATACAGATACCAACTACAGTATCACAAATAACATTATTATCAACTTCCCTTTACTTATGAATGAAGCCCATGTGCCACTTCTTCTGATGCTATTATTTGATAACTTGTTTATAGAAGTGTTGCTTTTCTTTCTTCAGATTTAAAAGTCTCTCTGTCTCAATGGAGGTCACTGCCAGTGAAGAAAGTGCAATTCTTTAGCCAAGAATGAAACACTAACAGAACAACATGTATAATGTCATATCATTGAATAGCAGTAAACTGCTTTATTCATTGTTTACATATTTTAATAGCATTTCAAATAGCAACACCCACTCACCAAAGGAACCACACCCCTTTCAAATAACAAAAAACAAACAAATAACTTCTTCTCATTTCCAAAACATAGTTTAGTTACTAGTGGAATAAAATAACAATATGTTTTTACAATTTTTCCAAAATATAATTTGTTGTATTTGGATAATTATAAATAATGGAAATTATTATCAGAGAAATCTTAAAGTCAAACCTAAACAGTGTAAAAGTATAAGCACTATTTAAACCAATGGCATTTCCATCTAAATACATTAAGATGCCTTATTTTGAGTGTTTATATTTCGTCATTTATTTTTAAATAGAAAAGGTAACAATAGGTAACAAGGTTACAAGAGCAGTCAACGAATGTTCAGTGCAATAATTGTTCGATTTATTTTGGTAAACTTGAATAAATGTTTTTAATCTTTAAATGCAACCCAGTTCTGGGCCAGTTGACAAATATATTCCCAAGCGTTTGCTGCAATATAGATTAGTTAATGTAGAGGCCTAAAATATTTGATTTTGGCAGCTTACAGTGCTTGAAATGCCTGTTCATTCAACTGAACAATGAAACCTGAGCTTAGGGAAGCGAAGTGGGTACATACTGTACCTTTCACTGTACAAAGCTTACATAAACGTGTGTTTGTACAAATGAGCATTTATACATATTTAATCCTCCCAAAACAGTCTGGAGCTGCATGTCTGCCACGTGTTCTGTTTGCTTTACCCCTGGTATGTTGCAGCATGAAAAAGTGCCCCAAATGGATGGACAAACTGCTTGTTCTCTTTGATTAAGAAGATTAATTTAATAAGATCACTTTAAACTTTAATCCTCGTTAAACTTTTACAGAATCAATTACTAGTCTCCAGAATTATATTTGTCTCATAGAGTAACTCATACATTTATTCCCCATTTGCTGTATTTTACAGGCAAAAAGCAACAAAAATAAAATACTTCTGAAAAATTACTTTTTAGCGCTCACTTTCATAAAATGTAAAGATTTTCAAACTCATTCTGACAAAAAAAGAGTAGAAGTCATTTTAATTAATTTTTTTACAAACAAGAATATCACTACCAAAGAAACTTTAAGTTGCATTTAATCCAGACTGAAGATTTAAGCTTTAACTGCTGCAGTTTATCTCAGTTGAATCTTAAGTACTACTTATTTTCTCTGCAATGTTCTCTTGAGTCACTGTCAGACTGATCGACGTTCTGTGCTCTCACAAAAGCAAATAAAGGAATCGCACGAAAGAGCAGCTGCATTCACACACACACACACACACACACACACCAATGGAGAAGGATTTAGAGCATACAGGGAGGACTAAGGAAGAAGTGAAGGTTTGGGGGGTCGCGCAGGTCCCCGGAAAACAGAGCGTGAGTTTCACAAGCACACTAAAGTGATCTGCTTGATCCGTGAAACCAAGGGATGACCTAGTTTTTCTCCGACGTGGGTGATGGGCACAGACTGGTGAATTCTCTAGCAGACATGACAGCCTTGTGTTTGCTTCCTTCTAGAGTCTAGCTCAAACTCTGAAAAGCTGAAAATGGAGTCACACAAAGGGACTTGAGTTGGGATTGGAACGAAATACAACGTGTGAAACGTCTCACACGTTGTAACACCAATATCTGTAGATTGCTTGCAAACTAAAGGGTTGTTTTAGACTATACTTTTTTACAAATTATAAAGTGTTTGAGGGCAGATTTTTGTATCTTTTTTAAAGATGATCTAGATGGTTCTTCTTTAGCTAGATTTAGCTAGTATTTGTTACACATTCAGGGTAGTTGCTAGCCTTGCACTTGCCTGCATATTTCTTGCATGCTTTGTGAAGTGAAACAAAAGCTCCCAACCCCCAAACTCTGTTTAAATCGTAGCCCTGGAAATGTGAGGCCTCTCTTTTTTGGTGTTTATTTGCTTGACATGCAAATTTTACACCCACCACCGCATCCCTCCACAGATTCTTTTGAGAAGCACTTATCCTTTAGGAGCACTGTTACATGGTAACTCAGTACAGATCATTTATTACCACTACATCATCCAGTGTTGGCTACAGAATAACGCATATGGAGTTTACATTTAACCTCAGCATTGAACTTATCAAAAGGACAGTCTAAAGGTTATATAGCTATATTTAATACAGATCGAAATGGTACAGCAATGCTTTAATGTTTTTCTGATTAAATCAAAAATTAATTTTTGATGCTTATTTAACATTTGTACTTATGGTAACTGGAAATACAACATCAATGTGATCATTATAGCCACTGACACACAATAAAATATATTTGATGCCATTTGTGGCATTTATTTACATTTGTTTCTAAATGCACCGCATCTTCACATTTTCTGTCTCCCAGGGAGCTGCATAACACTCATATAATGCACATTTAAAAAAAAATAAAGGTCCACACATGTAAGATCAATAAAAGAGGAGAAAAGCACAAAAGTAAATCATTTGTTACCATAAACATCCCATACTTGTTTACAACTATATATCTAGATATCTATTTATCCAGAGCTATCATGATATCTTTATACACCTTTAACAGCGTGTGCCTTGATCTGACCCCAGATTGCAACTTATCATAAAGATAAGTTATCTCAAGATGAATGCAGAGCTGCCCACATCCCCACTTCTCCATTATTTTAGCTAAGAATGGTCTTAGAAATGAGGACAATGAAAACACACAGTCCATCTACACACACAAATAAATGAAATGCATCCAAATATAGGGTAAAAACCACCACTCAGACATAGTTTATGGTTAACATATTGTAACTAACAATCAAAACCTGCATTTATTCAAGCTGCACAGCAATCAGGAGGTAGATTTTTTTGTCCAATCAGTTTTCAGCCTCAATTTACCAAGTAATTGATGCCCTCACTGCATGAATTCACTCAGCTTTCAAATACCCAACCTTTCACTGTCTTTTGATTGGTTAATTGCTATTGCTACTGAGATCTGCAAATAGTATTACATTTAAGTTTATAATTTGATATATGTGTTTACTCTTGACAATGGAGGAAGAGAACTGAAAGTCCTGTCTATATTGTGTAATGTTTAGCATTGGCAGTTTCAGAGTCAGATATATCCATACTTAAGACTGCAAAAACACACCATACCAATGCACCAAAAATAAAACAATAATATTTCCATTGATTTTTTTTTAAAATTGACATCAATGTATGTGCGGCATTTATATACACCCTCCCCCTCCCTGCTTTATCTAGAGAGAGGAAGGGGGGGGGTGGGGGTGACTCAGTGTGATGAAGCAATCATGATCCACAAAGGCATTTTCATCGGCAATTAAGGAAATTTTATACATTTAATGGAGCCATTTATAACCTGCAGGATTTCTAACGCGTGAAAGTCATTAAAATGAATAATGAACGAATTGAAGGTAAAGCATATCAGAGGTGCATATGGCATATGGGTCATATTATGCAATTTTTACAGCATTCATGATTAATATTTGAGCCCTCTGTACTAGCACTGCACCACTAGTAACTTTCTAAATGCTATAGTAGTCGAATGACTTGCAGTTCAGTGAACTTCACGCAGTTCATTGCCTGTGTATGCTGATGAGCTCTTGTGCTGATGAAGTTAATGAACAAAGTTTGGATCTATTTCATGCAGTTATTGCAGGAGTTTGAATGCTGGGTCTCTCTGTAATGTTGGGTCTGTTAAAAAATCACATTAAATGTGTGTTTCAATGTGGTCATTGTTGATGTCCAAATTGCTTGACATCGATCCAATCATAATGCCTATTTCATTATAATCGTCAGAAAACGCTCTGCATTGTTCTTCAATGCGGGTCTGCTGTTCTCACTTCCAGATCAGGGAGCTCCACTGATCTGCATAGAGGTGAGCTGTACTCGCGATTAATCTGATTGTTTAGTGGACGGAGGTAAGAGGAACATCGAGCCATTTTCAGCTCATAAAAAGGAATACAGGATTAAAAAACATGCATGAATGATGAGGCAACGACATTAAAAGATGCTAGGGATGTCAGAAAAGTTTATTTACATAATATGGCTCTACATGAGATGCCCTGTGTACACACCTGTGAAAGGTCCACATTGATTAGGTTAGGGACAAGGTCTAGTAGATATAAGCTGATTTAGTTAGAAAAAAGAGGAAAGTCCAAAGCTGATGCAGACTCATAGAGACAAGGCTAGAGAGAGCCATGGGCACAGAGCTGAACAAAACACTGGAGTGCAGTCCTAATGTGAGATAAAGAAACTTGAGATGGAGTTGGGAGACCTGCTTTAAAGCTCCACCTTTATATTAAGATATTCTCTCTACTTCCATTGCTGTACAAACTTTGCAACAGCATTGTGTTCAAACCAACAGTAAAAAGACCAACAGAGATATTAAAAAGCTTATTTCTTCTAATTTAAAAAAAAAAATAACACAATAAGCTCACAGTAATGAGCAGAATATTTTTTGTTTGAAGACCCCATTAAAGGAATTTCTATGTTAATTTGAGTAAGGATGACCTTTTGCTTCCGGCAATGGTAACTTTAAGTAACTACACACTAGGATTTAACTTTCCCAGCCTACAGTCAGCATGATAAATCACTTTGTAATTACAGGCAAGAACGGAAACACCCACTGTGTGCTTTATGTCTCCAAGGAAACAGGAATCCGATTTTTTCATGATGGAAGATGGTAAATATAGTCTACCGTTAACATGAATATTGGTGTAATAAGAATGTATTATCACGACTGTGATCTCCCCGTGAGTTACTTACTGCTCTGTGGAGGCTAGATAAAAGCCCCATACCACATGAAACTAGACTCCTATTCACTGCTCGTGACAAACCCATTCAAAGACTTAACATAACAGCCCTGTCTCCAGTTCATTGAAGTAGTCATCGCCGCTACTTCCCCTTTCCATTTTCAACATGTTTTTATGAATGAACACAATAATGCAGCTTCTTTTATTTTTTATATGTCTCATTTGTTTCGCTTCAATGCTGCAACAGCATGCATTAGAGTCAAATCTGTTAAATATTTTACCAATATTTCTGTAATGAATTAAGCTTCAAGGATTGTTTAAGCAGGAATGTGGTCAAGCAGACTTGAGAAGTCAAACGCAGCCCATTTCAGCTGATCACTTTTTAACACTTTGAGCTGCTTCAGAAAGCTTCGTTATTTCATCCACAACGTGAGGTGTTCAACCCATCTTCTCCTCCATGATTTGTTAAAAAAATATAACATTCTGTCTTCAATGAGAACCTTGACGTTAAATGTGAGGAATTTTCCTCAATTTCCTAATGCTTCCCTGCCTTGGCTTTTCATAAAATTTGAGAAAAGAAACCTGAAATAAGAATAGAGCCTTATATCAGAAGCGGTCAAACCTTATTCTTCGAAAAATTGAGCTTGAAGGAAATTTTTTTATTGAGAAAAAAAAGCAGGGCTGGTTGTTCGAAAATCTACTGGAAAAAACTCTGTAGTCATAAACACAGTGGAATTTACACAGTCTGGGTTCCCAGTAACAGCCAGACACATGAAGTGATCTTAACCAATGAGCTGAGACTGCGCTAAAGGTAAAGATGGAACATATAAAAGGAATAAACGAGATCATCAGGTGTTACTCGTGATTCGTGATGGGCCTAAATGATGGAACAAGGCTCTTTCCAGAGCATGATGAAACATAACATAACAGCAAGACATCTGGTCAACATCAAACCACATGGAAATGACTAGCAGATCGAAGAAAGTAATCAGCCAGGAACACTTTAATCAGTGACAGACACCTCCACTAATTGAAATGTAAATTTGAAAAACGTCAATTAAAGATTTAAACTTAAAGTTCCACAGTGTTTTGATTCAAGAGTTACTGACTAAATAACTTGAATCTGCACTCAGTCATTTGAGTGGGGCATCAGTAACATGAGAGCTTTGAATATAATTTATCATTTATTTAATTTTTCAGTCATTCTACATATTGTTCCAAAGAGTATTTTTATTTAAGATTTTCACATTTGTGCATATGTACGTTTCAGAAATAGGATATGATTATTTTCACTGGTAACGAGCAATCTTTAAAACTATTGTTTTAAAATGTTGTTAATATCACAACCTTAACTAATCCCCGTGTCTCTATGATTTTCATAAGCTGAGATAGACATTTGCCAAATTGGTTGCTATGGTAACTAGCCTGGTTACTATGGAAGGGTCAGTGACATAATATAACGTTCCTCATACCAATATGAGTAAAATAAACCAATCCCCTATGAGTCTCAATGACTCACAAGCTGAAATGGAGGGGTCAGTGAAATCATAAAATGTTACCAATATCAATACCAAGGGGACCTTGGACCAATACCACATATGTGTCTCACATGACCGTCAGAGTGAACCATGAATGGGAAAAAGCCACTTTTTAAAAATCATTTCCGTTATTCTGTTACAAACCTTAAATTACTGTAATATTTTTATGAGTTTTTTTTCTAAAGTTATCTATACACTGAGCAAAGTTCCATAGTTTTTTTTTTTTTTCAAGTTTTCGTGTGGTCCTGGAGTTCCATTTTCCAATATAAAAACTATGCTCAATCACAGTTTCATCCTTATCAGGGGGTTGCATTCTGTCCAGCTCGGAAATTGCCTCATTTTAGCTTAACAGCAGTAAGCGGTGTCACATTGTCCATATTTTTTTTTACAGTCTATGAGTAAAAAAAATCAACGCCTATGTCTGTTTGATTTGCCTAATCTGAGATAGAGATATGCCAAATTGGTTGCTATGGAGTGACATAATATAAGTTTGCCCATGTCAATATGAGTTAAATAGAGCAACCCCAAGTCTCCATGATTCTCTTATGCTGAGATAGAGATATTACAAAGTTTGACCTCATGGAAAATTTCCCAGCATTTTCAGAGATTACCGGAACGGTCTGGGAGGAGGTAATAAGATAAGAAAAAAAAAACCCACCATGATAACAACAATAAAATACAGAAAGAACTTTTTTAAAATTTAGACAGCTCTAAAAATGACCAAAAACGTGTTCATTTGACCAAATGCAGCTAAGTCAGAAATTTGCAAAAAAGACTGGCCCAAAGGAAAATCAGGAGATATTCAGTGCAGGCTGTGCACATCTTCAATTGTTTACCAGCCTATTGTCAAATCCTGATATGAAGAAAGAGCAGATCAATTCTATTTACAATGATTACAATTCTAGAACATTATCGCTTGGTGTCCAGATCTACCCGCAGTCTATTTTACGAGCAAGGTTGAAAATGAACGTGAAGAAAACAATTGTGTGTGTTTTAACTCTTGCGCTCACTAATGCTGGGTCACTGCCTCGCCTCACAAGAACACAGTCAATCCAGTGAGGGTGCATATCCGTTTTGGTTACTATAGTAACAAATGTGTTTTGTGTAATGCCAGCTGCACTTCCACATCCTCCACATTTTCACATCCTCCACATTTTTTAGCGTCGTTTTCTCTTACACATATTGCTTTTGCTAATGGTCTTTGTTTAGTAAGTATATATTTAGCACCAGTTCTTTTTGGTTGACACCACTGACCGAAAATCCGAAACCAAGTAGACTTTATTCACAGCTTCAGTTCCCTTTTACATTACTTTACACTTAGAAGTTTCTGGCGTGGTGGCGACATTGACATAGACCATGCTATAGACGCTGACAGGTTGCACACAGCTTATAAAACTGTACACTCAGATGTTGGTGCCAGCATCTTGTTAGACACGCTCCAGAAATCCTTTGACCTTTCCCACAGAGCCACCCATGTACTTCTGTATGGTTGTAGCCAAATCTGTGAGCCCTGATGGAAGACAAGAGACAGAGCAGCCTCGGGCAGCAGGGTTGTACATGGACGAGCACATACCACACAGATCTGCTAAAGCCAGGGCTGGAGTATTTTTCACCTCGTCCTTAACAACGTCACTAACTTAGAGCATGATACTGGAAGCAAGCTTCCAATGGAAAAGGTCAAACTGTGTTTCTGCACGGCCTTGTTGTTAGCACATAAGCTCCAGACATATTTACGGTTATATGCATTCATTCATCTTCTATACTTGCTGGTGCCTATTTTTATTCACACTTGGTGAAAGGAAAGGATACACACACCCTGGACAGGTCCTGAATCCAACAAAGGATCGCATTCCCTGTCAACATGATTTGAATATTTCGGGAGATGAAATGTTACTATAGCTATTTGTGGGACTTTTTTTCATTTTTTTTGTGGCTTCATCTGTGCACCATATGAGTTAATATAAAGAAACCACATAGAATCTGGTCTCAATAAGCAGAACGTCTGACAAAATGTGGTAAATCATTATGTGTTGTGTGTCATATTCCCGTAGCACAACCAAGCTGAGTGCCTTTTGTTGTCAAATGGGGGATGGTAAACAGCCTTCAATAAGTACGAACATTATTCAGTTCCTCTAGCATTTTAAATTGGATGCTAAAAGTTTAACAACACCACAGGCTGCTCTAAATGGATGTTATCCTTGTGAGAAGTGCCTGTGGAATTATTGGATAAAAGCAGAGAGACATCTGTATGCAGTGCAGATTGCATTACTGCAGTGGATCAGGTTCTCTTGGGAACAATGCAGACTGTGCTCATGTGCTTAGAGAAGTTAGCGAGAGATAATGTTCACATTCCAGAGGAAAACTTGAAGAACTGCAGATTTCATTGAGTCAAAGTTGATACTTATGAGAGATTTGGAGACAAAGTCAAAGTTCTCCCACAAATCTATTCTGCATCAAATACTATATAATGTTACCAATGCTTTTGCAATGAAAACACTTTTAAGCAGGAAAAAAATACAAAGAATGCTTTCAGCAATAAAAACAATTATTTTTGTAAATGTACTAAATACAACCGGAGCAAATTAGAACAATAAATCAATATTTGGTGTCACGAGCTGCATTTCTTGAAAATGAAAATCTCATAAAGCACTGTTTCCATGCAACAGAGTCCAAGAGAACAAAATCATCACTTAATGAAAAAGTGGTTCCAAATATATATATATATATATATTGCGGCATGGTGGCGCAGTGGGTAGCAGGAGGGTTATCAATTCGAGGCTCACCAGTGACCTTCCTGGAAGGAGTTTGCATGTTCTCCCTTTGCTTGCATGGGTTTCCTCCGGGTACTCCAGTTTCCCCCACAATCCCAAAAACATGCGGTTAGCTTAATTGACTAATCTAAATTCCCCTTAGGGTATATATATATATATTAGGAGTATGACCTTTTTTCTTATATAATAACTTAATTGCCTCTTAGAACACGTAGACGAAGCGCATTATGTGCAGTCACGGCATCTTACTTTGGTAACTCAGATGGCCAAGACAGTTCTTGGAGGTGATGATCCCAAACCACTTTGATCAAAGACAAAGTTGACGAAGAATTTTAACAACATTTATTTCAGATGTTGTGCAATGAAATTGGTTCATTGGTTAGTCGCATTAATCCCGCCCCATCGCGTCTTAGTTCTGACAGAAAAATGCATTGCCATTGCATAGGGATTTATTCTATAGATGCGTTTCCATCATAGTTTATGTGAATTTTATCTTATCGGAGTAAGTTTATCCTACTCAGTTGTGTGGATATTTTTTATGCACATTTTCAACATTTATTCACATCTTGTTGTTTTTTGTCCAGGGTTTTTTAAACAATATTCCAAAATGTGCATAAAATAGGTGGATAGAACGCAGCTAATGTCACAAATAGATTGAAACGCAGTTATGGGGTGAAACAGACACAGCCATGTCGGTGGCTAAGAACTGGGTGAGGAACAACCAAACTCTGCTATTTTGTTATGGCAAGATTGCACACAGAAACTAGACACAAGGTATAAATACCTCTTTCCCAGACAAAGATTATGGCTGTCGCTGATGAAAGAGGGATCAAGAAAATTTCACTTCGAAAACAGAAGATATCCAGCAACACTGTCCAGCCCTGAAACACTGTAATTACTTAAGCGAACCAACAGGTGGCTATTTTTAAAATTATTATTCAGCACTGCAAAAACTCATGCAGCTGTTTTCTGTGATTAAATGGGAAACATGCTGTAATCCCCAATTGCGGAATAAACAGCAACATAGTCCTCGCTTCGGCCTCCATTACTCTGGTTGCTCTCAACACAGCAGTGACAGAGCGTGACAACAATGACAAACTCCACCCCTGAACACAAAAACCCTGGTTTCACTGCGCACACACACACCGGGTGCAGAGCATTTCAAATACAGTTCACTTTGACCAGCTCCCTGTGATCAGCCGCAAACATTATAAACTGCTCGACATCTGTGATTTTTTTGTACATGTTCTTTGATTTGTTCTCTGCTGACATCTTCTTCTTTCCTCTTTCCTCGTGTGGCATGGAATGCATTTGTTGTACCATAAATGCCAACCTCAGGCAGGTAAAGTCAGTGCATCAATATTTCCTCAACTTAGAAAGAAGCCACGTCTCAATCCAAGGTCTGGATCTTTCTGGATCCGCATTCTTCTGAAGGCTACACCATTAGAGGACCCTTCGAAGGTTGGTAAATGGGTTAATCTAGTCTCATTGTGACTCCTCAAACTCCTCCGTCTGCTCCTGACATGCACCAAGAGTTAGCATACATCACATTCATGTGGCTGCGTGTTTTAGCATTTATTAACATCATGTTTGTCAAATAAAAACTATTAAATGTTTTAAAATGTTACTTTCACTACTAGCCCTTAAAGTGTCCATTGAACTACACGCATTATTAAAAAACCTGGTAATTACATTTAATGCAAATGAAAATGTATTTGCTTGTTATTTTCAGATAAAGAATCTTGGGATATCTGAGGCCACGATGGATGGTAGCAATGCATCCTTCGAAAAGAGAACTCCAAGGATCCGAAAGAGAACTCCAAGGAGCCTTTGCGCAGCATTGGGACGTAGCTTTCAGTGACAAAAGAAAATAATTTGTTTAAGCTATTCACTGAGCTGAAGCTAATCTCACTCCTCTGATGCGTTGTAATCGGAGAGTTTACAGTCTCGACAGTGTGTTGCTTTCTGACCTGCAGCACATATGAAATCATGCAGACGGTTGAACATTCATTTGTACAGAGACTCCGGCGGAAGTACAGATGGGGAACTGCGTCTGAAAGAACAGTCTGGAACTTTAATTATTCAGAGGGAAAGCTCTATTTGAAGCTTGGTAATGCACCACTACAGAATGCATGAAAGAAAAGTACATCTGACCAATTACAATCAGTGCTCACAAAATAGCTAGCCTCACGTCCCGCAGCTACTGTGTCATCCGGTTGGCCTACCAAAAGCATCTCAGTGCTTACTGGGAGGAACAATATATTTTAATTCTTTGCATTTTCTTACAAATATAGATGGGTAATTATGTTCTATGATGTTTTCAGGCAACGGGGAGCCACTCCAAATATGTGGAATAAATAAATTGTGTTTGAATTCATGCTCGCTTTTTAAAATATTTGGAATATTTGAAAATGGTGTATATTGGAAGTACTGATTGATCAGGGACGAATTTGAATTTGTCAGTTATTACTATTCTCACTTGACATGTGAAATCTCTCGCAGCAAGCTTAAACAAGATAGAAATTGTTTGCGCAGTGGAGAGAATTTCAAATATCATTACATGTGTTCAAGCGAATGGATTTACTGATGTGTTTTAATTCTTCTGGGCCAATTAAAACAGATCAGGGGTGAAAAAAGGGTCAGCCAAAGAAACTCTGCCACAAAGAGGAAAGGTTCAGTGTGGCTGGAGCCCGATAAGCTAAAGAACTTGTTCTGCCAGGTGTGTCGTGAGTTTCCCTCAAGTGTTACTGAGACCAGTAAGTTTAAGAAAGACCCCATTAGAACCCATGAGAGTTTTCTGGAAAAGTCTCAAGACACCTGGAACATAAAACCCAGACGAGAACAAAGAGCAGAGAATTGGGGATCGATGCAGAGGGGGACAAAGGTGAAGAAGGAGATGTTATGCCCTCAAAGTAGAGTGGCATTTTTTCATCTCTGACCTTGAAATTTCACATTCAGAATCTTTCTGATTCATGTTATACATGTTTCTTACAAGCTCACAGACATTTCTGTTCAGTTAGAACCAAATATTTGATTGTTTTAAACATGTTTTTGAATAATGTTTTGTTTCCTTTAATATTCTACATTAAAAATATCTTTATTTTATTCAGGCAACCCAAAACTGAAGAGTGCATGCACGAAGGGCTACTAGGGATTTAAAAATTTTGCAAGTCCTGACATTTGAATTGAATTGAACTGTCTGCGTAGAAAACAATTCCAGTTTTTTAAGATCATGTATTTTTAGCATTGATACCCCCCACCACCCCCTCTCACAAATATGAGGAATTACAAATCAGGCAGTAACCATTTCAACTCATCAAGTACTGTTTCAAAAATGCTCTCTTAAAAATAGGTCCGTCTTTTTAGCCTTGATTTTGTCAGTCTATCACATCATGACGATGTATGTTGGCTTCCTCGGCTCACATCAATACATGTGTGTGGTCTGCAATGAGCCAAAGCAGGATTCTAAACATAAATTTCCTCTATCTAGGAACTCTTAACTGTGACCTTAGTTTGTTGTGTAATTAATTTATTGCCGCCAATCCTTCTCAACAATAACAGAGGGTCTTTGGTAAACAGCAAAAGCTATAAATCTTGAACCCATTGCTCTGGACGGGGAGTATTTGTTACATAAATGATAGTACTCCCTAAATGAAAAGATTCTTTTTGTTCAGAGCGCGTTTGATTTATTTTAATAACTAAGAGTTTTTAAAACCCTTTCTGATGTATGCATTCAAACAGAATTGATAAAAAAGCATCCATTCTCCGGACCACATTTCCTCATGGTACTGTGATTGGGTGCAACTTCAGTCGTGAAATTTCCTTACTTTTAAATAATCTGTCTCACTTCCTGTACAATCATGGCATCTTTTGTTTTGTCATGTTCTCTAAAAACACAAACATTCAGTTACTGAGATTCTTCACCATGCTTTGTGCCAGGTCTTGTGTTTGTTTGTCTTGGGTACCATGTGCCTTTGCTTACAGGACATAAAAGGTGAAGCTTTATGTCCCAGACGGAAATAACATGTATAAACCATTATGTGACATATAAAATTAGCAGTATGTGCATTTTTATGTAGATATAAATATGGAAATGGTTTAGCTTATTCAACATTGAATAGCAACCGTTAAAGTGTTTTGTTTAAAATGTCCTTTCATGTACTTTTTAAAAACTTTCCCCATATATAAACTTTAGCATATAAAAAAATCACAGAAATGTATTATCAACTTGCTTTTTATTTATAAATAATAACCATGCACTACTTCTGAAGAAAATAACCGATGACTTGTTTGTAGAAGTGTTGCTTTTCTTTCTTCAGTTGTCTTACTTTCTCTTATTTCCTGCTTCACTGAAAGTCCAATTTGGAAAATATGTAAAACTCCATTTGAAAATAAGGCTGAACAAAATGACTATTTACTGTAACTTGTAAATTTAAATTTTTTGTAGGCGAGATGTTGCAAAATCTTAGATCACCAGCGACCATAGCTAGAGGCTGGATAACATTGTGCCTCACCTGGCCCTAACTGCACGTCAATGTTCTTTGATAAAAATTGAAGCTACTGTAAGAATTCTGTTCCCCTTCCATGCCACATGTTCCACGGTCCTCCCATTGTTTTCACCAGTGCCCACCACAGTGTTCACTATTGTGAATGTCTTGTCGTGTGTTCCCAGTTCATTGTACTCCTCCTATACTGGTGTGCCTGACATATATACACGGTTGTCCAGGGCAACAAGTGTTCGAGTCTCGAAGCTGTCGTTTTCCCATCCTTCTTTCTCTTCCAGTTGTATCACTGTCCTATCAGTTCAATACAGGCAAAAAAGTTAAAAAAATAAAAATGTAAGTGTATTAAGTACTTTGGAATTTGTTGTGGTTGCTACGCATCGCTCCACTCTACACAGTTGTGAGGTATAGAGCACATACTCAACCTATCAGTAGGTACGGCAGGTCCTGAAACGAGAGGTAGTTTCTGAAAGAAGTTTATTTGTTTAAAAAGTTTTTTTAATTTTTATTTAGGTTCTGATTTGACATTTTCAAAACATTTGATTTTTATTTAAATATTAAAAACAATGGTCCAATCAGAACGGAATGCAAACAAAAAAAGTACCAAGTAAAATGTACACTTAAATGTAACATATATCTTAAGCTTAATGACCTATGTTTTAATTCAATAATACATTTTTAACTTGATTTTTGTATAAAACGCTGTATAACAAAGACTTGCTCAATGTAGCATGTTGTAT
>SRMA01025711.1:0-14096 GCA_007224835.1 Danionella cerebrum
TATATATATATATATATTTATATATAAAACAGCTTCCAAATAGATGAGGAAGAACTAACACAGACTGTTCTCATGACATTTGATCAATACCTTGCTGAATTGCGCACTCCACATAAAACTTGTGAGTTTGGGAATTTAAGAAATTCGTTGGTGAGAGACAGAATAATCTGTGGAATTCCTGATAAGAGTCTAAGGCAGAGTTTCTTAACCTTTTTGACACTGGGGCCCAATTTTCCCCGTAAAATGTGATTCAAGGCCCATTCAAATAACTTGTTAATGTAAATTGATCCACATCTTGTTTGATTTGTGTTTAATAATTAAATCAAGTCATTTTATGGTTTATTAAAGTAAAATTTTGTGGGGGAAAAATGCTACAATATAATAATCTCAAATACATTTATTTTCATACTGAACAGTTAAACCAAAGTTGTCGTGCTTAGCACAAATTAGAATTCCAAAAATATTTATAAGGCATTTTGATAACTAAAATTGTGTGGTAATAAAGCAAGCACACTTAAAATAAGTTTTAAATGAAATAAACTGTAAATAACACTTAAATAAAGTGCAACCTGCTGATGAACTTGACAAATTAGTAGTCTTAACTTTTGTACCATATGTTACTCTCTAAATCTGTGACAAATTAACAACAGTCTGTTTTTAAACATGCTACAAATCACATTTCATGTTCACCTCTTAATGAGAGACTTGGGCCTGTCTCTAAGACCTGTCTCTATGATCAAATCCTGTCAGGGTGGAAAGGCTCACTCTTAGGGAAGCCTCCAGAGATGCTCTGAGTCTGCTGCGAGCTTTGGTCTTAGTAAGACTCCAAGATAAGTTGGAGTCCAAGAAACGTCTGTCCAACGGCGCTTTTATTAAACTCCGTATTGGAGAGAGTACAGCAAGAACATAACGACGAAGCCGGCTGAACTCAACTGAACCAAAACAACAATATCCCCATAACGTAAGTTTTGACCAAAATAGACCGTTTTTAAAGAACATTGGTACGTCTTACCATCAATCGGATCTCCCAGCGTTTGGCCAGGAAACTGCAGCTGCGCGAGACGTGGTGTGTCAGCAATTAGTGACGCTCGCAAGGAGTACACCCAATGTTCCAAATTAATTTTATTATTAATATCATTTATTATTTGTTTTTAATGTCCTCTGATGGATTTGAGTGTGGTTTAAGAGGTTAAAAACAAACTCCCCAGGAATAAACCTTGCATTAGCATGTTTGTTTGTGTGTGTGTGGTTGGTTTCTCTACAGTGTAGATCACATGTGTCAAACTCAAGGCCCGCGAGCCAGATGTGGCTCCCCATGTAATCTAATGTGGCCCGCGAGAGCTTAAAAGTTTTAAACCGGGTCGTTAGAAGGAATTTGGGGGCCCCGAGCAAAATGGACATGGAAGACCCCCGCAAGTATGCAAAGGAACCACAGCATAGCCATACAGTTTAAATTCACCCACACTTTATAGAAACAAAAAAATGCTTAGAGTGCAAATACTGCTGTTGCACATAAAGTGCATAAAACTGTGCAATGTTTTTATTGTTTTAATTTCTTCTATTTAAAGCAGTTTGAATCGCCATTGTGTATTAAATGTACTACATAAATACACTTTTAACTGTTAACAAACAATGAAATTACAATTAAATATTTACTCATAATTAGTAGTGCTGTAAGTCGACTACCAATGCTTAAAAACATCCCAAGCTAATGTTTGAATTTGAACAGAATTTATTGTGTGGTTTTCCTAAATAGATTATCACAGTGGAATTGTTAGTATAGCATGCTGTGCCACTTTCATCAATTCTGGAACAGATCTGGGTCTTCCTTACCTGGTTAAAAAAAAACATATTACAGTATGTAACCACATTCTGTCCGTTCAAAAAAAAAGGTTGCTCTAACTGTTCGTTATAAGCAGCATTTGCTGTCAGGCAGGTAGCTTAGCGAAGATGATACATAAACATATTTCTGCTAGCCTACCTGCTGCAAAATTACACCATTCATACAAGACAAGTAGAGCTATTTTCATTGTGTAATTGATCACTTTCCACTATCTTGTTTTTACTTATCCTCGTCTTCCTTTCTGGCTTCCTGAAGCATAATTCTGCTTCATGACTGCCGGGGAATTTTTGTATTTTGCCGGCACAAGAGGTCGCGTGGTTGGCTGCTGTCAGCGAGGGGGATCCCCTTGAGGGGGATCCCGATAACAGTGTCATTGCACTTTACTGCATTCACTATCAATGGGGCGCTCACACAGTTAGTCGCTACATTTTATTCTTAACCAGTCATTGTCTTGGGGCCCCAGACCAGCTCAGCTTTGCCTGCCTTGTCGCGACAGGCCTGGTTTTGATTGTCTAAAAAAAAAATGAAAGGAAAAAACTACATTTCCCACAATGCCTTTGGCCTTAGGGTGCCGCAGAGGTGTTTCCGCATCCATACTCACGCGCTGCAGTTGAGATGCCGTTTCTCATATTGAAAGTAAGACTCACGCACTTGAGTGATCTCTCACGCCAGACCTCTGATTTCTCACGCTAAAATAAATCTCAAGATGTGAAATGGACACAGCTAATAGTTTATCTGTGATGTTTCTTGAGCCTGACGATAAAAGATGATGGTCGATATGCATTGTCTTCAGTCTGTGAGGGTTTTTTTTTTTTTGCTAAATAAATGACAAAAATGTTATTTTTCTTTTTTCACTTGGACAGTTTGTTCCTTCATTTATGGAGTTATGTGGGTTTTCATAAGCTGACAAAAATCAAAAGGATTTATATCAGAACAACAAGCATACAGTTGTTTATATGCAACTGAACTGTCACTTGAATAAGTTACAAATAATGAGTCATTTAACATTAAGGAGTAGTTACATTTATTTTACATTCGATTACATTGTTTTACATTTACAAGTTACATCCAGCCCTTTGATGACAGCCATTATGCTAATGTGGTCCTCAGTGAAAGAGTTTAACACCCCCGGTGTAGATGATCAGGTGTTTGAACTGTACTCTTCAATACACACGTGTGGTTTCTCTCAACTGCAGAGGCTCATGTGAAATGGAAAAATGATCTTTGTGCATTATGATTTCTTTACTCTTCATGTAGACACTTTCATTGTGATTTTGTTAGCCTGTTCATTCTTTCCTTAATCATGTCTCAATGTTCCTCAAGGCCAACCTTAACATCTTGTTCTGTGCCTCGAAGCGCTAGCCTCCTGTGCTCCATGATGTGAAGATATGAATATCTCTATGTCCCAAAGTGTCACGCCAAGCGTCATAACATAGGAGTCAACTCTGGCGCCCCACATCCTACAAATGTAATGAGTCTAATCAGAAGGACATGGATGACGCACAGGAGGATGGTCTTCATGGTACGAATAGAGGGCCTCAGAAACTGTCGGGCATGTTCACATTGTTCTCTGTGCTTGTGGTCTTCTCACTGTGAATCATCAATAGAGAAACTTCTTTTAATAATGGTTTTCTGTGCTGTTTGTTTCCTTTAAGACAGTCTCTCTCTTTTTCAGCAAGGTGAAGGCTCATTCCCATCACACGTGAGTGGCTGTCTTAAACTCTTCCCACACCGATCTCATGAGTGTAGTTTCTCTCCAGTGTGCGATCTCAGGTGACTCTTTAACTCTTGTTTTGTAATGAAACTCTTCCCACACTGATCACATGAGTGTGGTTTCTCTCCAGTGTGGATATTCATATGATACTGTAGATACTTTTTTTTAGAAAAACTCCTTTCACAATAATCACATGGGTGTGGTTTCTCTCCAGTGTGGGTTCTCAGGTGACTCTTTAACTCTTGTTTTCTAAAGAAGCTCCACCCACAGTGATCACATGAGTGTGGTTTCTCTCCAGTGTGCAATCTCAGGTGACGCTTTAAGTCTTGTTTTGTTTTGAAACTCTTCCCACACTGATCACATGGGTGTGGTTTCTCTCCTGTATGGATTCTCAGGTGAACCTTTAACTCTTGTTTTGTAATGAAACTCTTCCCACACTGATCACATGAGTGTGGTTTCTCTCCAGTGTGGATGCTTATGTGACGCTGTAGGCTACGTTTTGTTCTTAAACTCTTCCCACACTGATCACATGAGTGTGGTTTCTCTCCAGCGTGGATGCTTATGTGACTCTGTAGAGATTGTTTTCTAATGAAACTTTTCCCACACTGATCACAGGAGTGTGGTCTTTCCCCAGTGTGGTTACTCATATGATACTGTAGAGATCGTTTTCTATTGAAACTCTTCCCACACTGATCACATGTGTGTGGTTTCTCTCCAGCGTGGATGCTTATGTGATGCTGTAGATCTTGTTTTCTAATGAAACTCTTCCCACACTGATCACATGAGTGTGGTTTCTCTCCAGTGTGGTTACTCATATGATGCTGTAGGTCTTGTTTTCTAATGAAACCTTTCCCACACTGATCACATGAGTGTGGTTTCTCTCCAGTGTGGTTACTCATATGATACTGTAGAGATTGTTTTGAGATGAAACCCTTCCCACACTGATCACATGAGTGTGGTTTCTCTCCAGTGTGGTTACTCATATGATA
This sequence comes from Danionella cerebrum, assembly GCA_007224835.1. NCBI lineage: Eukaryota > Metazoa > Chordata > Actinopteri > Cypriniformes > Danionidae > Danionella > Danionella cerebrum. The sequence continues at coordinate 4,547 of SRMA01025711.1, forward strand.
CTTTAGAGATTGTTTTGAGATGAAACTCTTCCCACACTGATCACATGAGTGTGGTTTCTCTCCAGTGTGGATCATTATATGACTCTGTAGGTTACTTTTTCTTCCGAAAGTCTTCCCACACTGATTACATGAGTGCAGTTTCTCTCCAGAATGGATTCTCAGGTGAATCTGTAGAGATTGTTTTGTAACAAAACTCTTACCACACTGATCACATGAGTGTGGTTTCTCTCCAGTGTGGATCATTATATGACTCTGTAGGTTACTTTTTCTTCTGAAAGTCTTCCCACACTGATCACATGAGTGTGGTTTTTTCCCAGTGTGGATTCTTATGTGACGCTGTAGCTCTTGTTTTGTTCTGAAACTCTTCCCACACTGATCACATGAGTGTGGTTTCTCTCCAGTGTTGTTTTTTCTTCTGCTGGCAATACTTTCTTGATTAGAAACCTCCTCAGAAACGTTTGATCTACTTTCGATCAGTGAGAAACTTTGTTCTTCTTTTTTGACTTGAATCATTTCCTCCTCTTCCTTCAGCTGCAGCAGGTCTAGAAGTCAATCATAAAACACATTTAATGTTTAACATTTACATTTATTGCAGTGTTTCCCTTACCATTATATTAGGGGGGCGCCCCGCCCCCCCAACGGCACCCCCCGCCCCCTTAAAGGTCAAGTTAATTTTATTTTATTTTCATCAAAAAACGACAGAAGTAATTTATATATAACAGGTCTTTGCTTTTTTCTTTTATTAAACTAAATAGCATTATGTTATTTATACGATGGCATGTAATTTCTGTCTCAACGTTTGCGCGTTTACAATTGTCCTCCGTATCGCGCACGGCAGAGTTCCGCTCCGATGCACGCGCACACACACACCCATCAGCGGACATAGACCGCGCGTCGGAGAGTATGTCGCAGCAGGCAAATATATCCGCGTTTTTTAAACGCTCCCAAGGTGGTGACGATGACAGCACGTGTTCTGCTGCGAGCAGCAGCCGGTGTAACTTTCCTACTCCGAATCAAAGTACAGAAAAGAGCCCAAGTGCTGCATGTCTTGCCCCTGACAGGTTTTGACCCAGCTTGGCTGTCAGCTGTCTCTTATACACATCTAGATGTGTATAAGAGACAGGTACAGAGCTGAGAGCTTGGGCACAGTCTGAAGGAGTTCCATTCAGAGACTCACAAAAGTTTTGTTCTTTCTAGTTTCAGGCTCCCTTCCACAGTTGTTCTAACTGTGTCGCTAAACGAGAAGCAAAAAACTTAGAGGAATTGTGAAATACTTAGAGGTTTGTTGCCGTAATTGATCCAAACTTTTGCTTTTTTTAAACATCGAAAACACTAAAACTATTAATATACACAAAAGGTAAAAGAAACTTTTCCTCCTTGTGAAGAGTCTCATTAAAAGCAGCGCCAATGTGAGGAAATAAAGTAATAATAACAATGATTTACTACTAAAATAGTGACGTTCCGTTTGGAGGGAATTTCAGAAATCACCATCTTCAGATTCAACAACTCAAGAGTTTGATGGATTTCAATAATCTTCGATATGTTTAATTAAGAATCAAAATAAACACTGACCTTTCTCTTTTTTGATAAAGTCATCCATGAATCCACTGCAGGGTTCTGGAGGAATCCCGTACTCTCTGTTATTGAGTATAAACTCTACTTTAACAGATATTTTATCTTCCTCTTTAAACGCGTCCATTTTCTCAAACAAATATGACTTTTGATTAATTGTTTAGTGGGTCGTTCAAATCTGTATATAATAATTCCGTCGCTGCTTTCTTCTTTTCCACGCTGCACCGGAGTCTCTTCTTCTCTGGTGTTTAATGGCGGTTTGGATCTTAACATTCGGCTCTTTACCGCCACCATATGGGATGTAGTTTGCATAGTTGAATAAATTATGTTTTAAAGGTTCAGTTTTATATATTATTTTCCCCATTGTATTAATTGGAAAATAATTTGAAAAGAGTTCTTCTTGTCGCTAAACGAGAAGCAGAGCGAATCCTCCCCCAGAAAACACTAGTAAAATACCAAATAAAGGGTTGTTTTCTCTCTGAGCAGATTCCTTTAACCAGTTTTTCTGTATTTAAACATCAAAAACTTGTGAAAACTCCAGATCCAATAACACTCCAAACTATTAATTTACAATAAACTAAAGTAAAAGAAACTTTTTAAGAGAGTCGTATTAAAAGCAGCGCCAATGTGAGGAACTTAAAGTAACAATAACAATGATTTACTACTAAAATAGTGACGTTCCGTTTGAAGGGAATTTCAGAAATCACCATCTTCAGATTCAACAACTCAAGAGTTTGATAGATTTCAATAATCTTCGATATGTTTAATTAAGAATCAAAATAAACACTGACCTTTCTCTTCTTTGATAAAGTCATTCATGAATCCACTGCAGGGTTCTGGAGGAATCCCGTACTCTCTGTTATTGAGTATAAACTCTACTTTAACAGATATTTTATCTTCCTCTTTAAACGCGTCCATTTTCTCAAACAAATAAGACTTTTGATTAATTGTTTAGTGGGTCGTTCAAATCTGTAAATAATAATTCCGTCGCTGCTTTCTTCTTTTCCACGCTGCACCGGAGTCTCTTCTTCTCTGGTGTTTAATGGCGGTTTGGATCCTAACATTCGGCTCTTTACCGCCACCATACGGGATGTAGTTTGCATAGTTGAATAAATTACGTTTTAAAGGTTCAGTTTTATATATTATTTTCCCCATTGTATTAATTGGAAAATAATTTGAAAAGAGTTCTTTTTGTCGCTAAACGAGAAGCAGAGCGAATCCTCCCCCAGAAAACACTAGTAAAATACCAAATAAAGGTTTGTTTTCTTTCTGAGCAGTTTCCTTTAACCAGTTTTTCTGTATTTAAACATCAAAAACTTGTGAAAACTCCAGATCCAATAACACTCCAAACTATTAATTTACAATAAACTAAAGTAAAAGAAACTTTTAAAGTAAAAGAGTCGTATTAAAAGCAGCGCCAATGTGAGGAACTTAAAGTAACAATAACAATGATTTACTACTAAAATAGTGACGTTCCGTTTGAAGGGAATTTCAGAAATCACCATCTTCAGATTCAATAACTCAAGAGTTTGATAGATATTTTTAATAAAGAATCTAAATAAACACTGACCTTTCTCTTCGCTTATAAATTCATGTGGGATGTATGGGTTTTATTCAATAACTAAAGTATCCTATTAAACCTTGAATTAACACATGTGGAATTGTATACATAGCATAAACAACTTTTGAAAATATGTCATATTCTAGGTATTCAAGACAATGCCAAGAGTGTGAAAAGCGGTAATCAAAGCAAAAGGTGGCTACTTTGAAGAACCTAGAATATGACATATTTTCAAAAGTTGTTTCACATTTTTGTTAGGCATAAAATTCCACATGTGTTAATTCATAGTTTTGATGCCTTCAGTGTGAATTTACAATTTTCATAGTCATGAAAATAAAGAAAACTCTTTGAATGAGACGGTGTGTCCAAACTTTGGGTCTGTACTATATATATCTATATCTATATTTATATATATTTCTGTCTCTGTCTCAATCGATCTATCTATGTCTCTATCTATCTAACTTGTGAGTTTGGGAATTTAAGAGATTCACTGGTGAGAGACAGAATAGTCAGTGGAATTCTTGATAATGGTCTAAGGCACATGTGTCAAACTCAAGGCCCGCGGGCCGTAATCTATATGATAGCATAAGCAAAGTCTTAGTAGTAGTAATAGGTTTATTAGTGTTAGATTGAACTGTTTTTTTTTTTACCGTGTTCGGTCCGTGATCTTTTTTCCCTTATTTCCTCGCATTCTTCCGCCGTTTTTGGCACACTAAAGTGTTAGATTTCAGTGCCAAAACAATTGTAAATAGTGAAAGAAGTTGTTCATGCCATCATTGAGAGCACCTGTGAGTTGTGGAACACAAACAGCAACAGCAGGGGGCGTGTCACAGTCTCAATCACGGTAATATGTAATAAAGGTTTTTATACACAGGGTTTGTTCCCAATAATGTTTTTCAATATACCTATGGTGTATTTTGGACATTATATAATATTACTTTAAAACAGCTCTTAACTTTTTTGTTATTACACACTGTTCTGAGCATTTATAACATAAAAAATAACAAATATTTGCAGATTTTGAAAGTTTTATTTCCTCTGAAAAGAAAAATGGCTAAAAATGATACAAACACTATTTTCTTGGGGTTCGGTTCATTCAACTAAGATGGACATGGTGTGACCATTGTCCTGTTTTTACTACACTGGAATCCGTTTCAATAGACCACAGGTATTTGTAAGCTGGCAGGAGTTGGATGGGAGTGGGAGTAATTTTGAGTGGGAGTGGGATGGGACCAGGAGCCTATTCCACAGAAGTGGGACAGGACAGGATTTATTTTTTTACTCTGGTCCAGGATTGGGATGGGTTGGGATTTTCTTCTCTGGGAGTGGGATGGGACAGGAGTGAAAATCCGCTCCTGTGTCGAGCTCTAGTCCACATCTCTCACTTGGACAGTTTGATCCTTCATTAATGGAGTTATGTGGGTTTTCATAAGCTGTAAAAATCAAAAGGATTTACATTAGAACAGCAAGCATACAATTGTTTCTATGCAACTGAACTGTCACTTAAACAAGTTATAAATAATGAGTTATTTAACATTAAGAAGTATTTACATTTATTTTACATTCAATTACAGTGTTTTACATTTATAAGTTCCATCTGGCCCTTTGAGGACAGCCATCATGCTAATGTGGCCCTCTGTGAAAATGAGTTTGACACCCCTGGTCTAAGGGAAAGATTATTGCGTGAACCAGCATTGACACTGGAGAAAGCAGTCAACATGTGCAGTGCTGCTGAGATAACTCGAGCACACAAAACATACAAGCACAAACAAACAAATCAAAAGGAGCAGAAATTGAAAACGTCAAAGAGTAAAATGTACAAGATGTGGTGGGACACACGCCCTCCGATCTTGAAATAATCATTATGCTAAGTGTTGCAAAACTGATGCTACAAAGAGACAAAAGCATACAGTTGAAGAACAACCAGAGCAGTTTTTGTGGACTGTTCAAACAGACAGAACAGATACAGCTGAATGGATTGTACCACTAACTATAAATGAAAACAGAAAAGCAAAGATGACACAGTGACTCCAGTGGTTCATGCATGCAGAAAAGTCCTATTTGCACTCGCACGGAGAAGCTAAATGTCATTAAGAAAATGGATGAACCAACTGACTGTGTGAGTTCTCTAGTCATTGTTCTCAAGAAAAATGGCTCATTGAGAATATGTCTTGATCCAAGGAATCTCAACAAAGTCATAAAACATAACATTTCAAACTTCCAACCAGAGAAGAGATTCTGTCACAGTTTGCTGGAGCAAAATGGTTCACCAAGCTAGATGCGTCTTCTGGTTTTTGGCAGTTAAAACTAGATGACGCTAGTTCAAAACACACCGGAGGGGAGATATCGGTTTCTTCGACTACCCTATGGAATCCTGTCAGCGCCTGAGGTAGATCACAAAACAATCCACGTGATTTTTGAACACATTCCTGCAGTGGAAACTATGATGGATGACAATTGTATGGGGATCCAGTCGCCAGGAACATGATGAAAGGTTAAGGAAGATAATCAAAGCAGTCAAGTCTTAAATTAAAGGAGAAATGTGAGTTTGCTGTCCAGAGCCTAACGTTTGTTGGAGATGTTTTGTTCGAGAAGTCAAACCTCAGCAATAGTCAACACGGAGAGGCCTCAGAACAAAGAAGACTTGTCCACACATTCTGCTCCGTTAAGATGTCTGCTGGAAGAAAAAAATTAATGGTTGTGGGCTAATGAACAGGAAGTGTGTTTGAAAACTAAAATGATTCATTACAGAGGAGCCGGTGCTTCGGTATTATGATCCACGCAAGAGCAGACGAGTTTCAACAGATGCCTCACAAAATGGACTCGGTGCAGTACTTCCGCAGCAACATGGTGAGAGCTGGCAGCCAGTGGCATGTGCGTCAAGAGCCTTGACGAGTGCAGAAACAAACTATGCTCAAATAGAGAAAGAGCTTCTGGCTAGTACTTATGCATGTGAAAGGTTCCATCTGTACGTATACGGACAGGCCTTTGAAGTGGAAACCGACCACAAACCACTGGTGTCCATCATGTCAAAAGCCTTAAATGACTGTCCCATGAGAATACAGAGGATGCTCATCAGACTCTTAAAGTATGATGTCAAAATGATATATACACCTGGGAAGTTCATGTTTGCAGCAGATACTCTGTCCAGGGCTGTCGACAAACAGGAAAAGCGCATCTGTGAGAAAGCCACAGATATACAAGCCTATGTTGACATGATAGTGACTTCTCTTCCCATGTCACCTAAAAAAGCAGAGGAAATCCGAAATGCAACTATGCTGGACGGAACAATGACCCAGCTCAAAGAGACAATACTGAATGGCTGGCCAGAAAAGAAAAATGAATGTCCACAACAAATTCATGATTTCTGGTCTGCAAAGGATGAGCTTTCAGTGGTAAATGACATTGTTTTCGAGGGGAACAAGTTTGTGATCCCTCAATCAGTGCGCAAGGAAATGCTGTGGAAAATCCATGAAGGACATCTAGGTGAAGAAAAATGCAAGCGTAGGGCACGTGAAGTCATGTACTGGCCTAAGATAAATCACGATATCAGCCAGACCACAGCAGCTTGTGAAATATGCCTCACTTACCGATCTAGGAGGCAAGCTGAGGCACTCATACCTCATCCAGGGCCAGACCATCCATACCAAAAGGTAGGAGTAGATCTGTTTGACTGCAATGGAAAAATCACATAGTAGTTACAGATTATTTCTCCAATTACCTCGAAGTAGCAACTCTGCACATAACGTCTAGCCAAGCTGTCATTGCATTCGCTGAGACTGTTTTTGAAAGACTTGGAGAGCCTTGTGAAGTCTTTTCTGATAATGGGCCACAATTTTGCAGTGCAGAGTTTAAAACTTTTGCTACAGAGATTGGGATTTCAATATGCCGCATGAAGCCCAAACTACCCTAGATCTAATGGGTTGCAGAGAGTTCTGTAAAGATTGTGAAGTCTCTCATGAAGAAAAATCATGATGGGAAGACAGACTTCCACAAAAGTCTAATGATTTACAGAAGTGCTCCGCTAGAAAATGTCTTGTCCCCAGCCCAATTGTTGATGGGTCGAAGGATACGCACCAACTTGCCCATCAGTCAGGATTTGTTAACACCTGCAGGAGTTAAAAATGTGAGAAAAGCAAAACAACAACTCAAAACCAGAACGATGACAAGAAAACAAAAGCCTTGCAAAAACTCAAGTCGGGAGATCATGTTCGGATTCTGAACCACGCAACAAGAACATGGACATGTCAAGGTTGGGTGGAGAAAGAAATAATGCCACGGTCATACATGATTCAGACAGAGGAGGGAACAAGTCTGAGGAGAAACAGAGCTGACATAAGACCACAAGTGAATGTTCAGGAGCACAAGTTGCCATCAAAAGAACCCGATGCCATTGACATTTCAGTGACTGAACAAGTTCAGAAAGGTTCTTTGCTTCACATTGACTGTGATCTGATGAAGGACGTAACTGCTTCACCTGGACAGAACTGCAGACCAAAAAGGACTGCTAAACCTCCAGAGAGGCTTATTGAAATTTGATAATTTAATCAAAATAAGGACATAATAATGATTCATCAGACTGTGTTATTGTTGTTTTGTTAAAATTCCAAATTGATAGTGTAACTTACTTGATAAGAATGTTTTCCTTTAAAAGAAGAGAAGATGTGTTGATACATGTGGTGATTGGTGACGATAGTTCCGGTTGTCTGTATTGCACAGGATATATAGGGGGTAATACAGACGAAGGTCAGAGGTCATGTGGTTGTGCACTGATCATTAAAAACAGTCTGACGTTTGAGCAAACTCGTGGTTTATCACATCCTTAAATAAACAAAGCGTAACAGTAACCATGTCAGTCTTTTATGTGCACGCGCCTGTGAACTAATCATAGCTTAAGGATCAAAGCCTGACGACAAAAAGTTAATGAGCTGCTTCATGGCACCAACTAATATGTGTGATATTAAAAATAATAATCATACTAAACAGTCCAAAAAAACATCAAAGGTGTTTACACAAATCAATAAGAAATACACGACACATTTGGAAAAACATTTTAGCATGGTATAAACAGAAGAAATGTGAGACCATTAACAACAGTATTTACAAATACTACAGTATTATTTTTTTACCCAAACTCCCCAGGAATAAACCTTGCATTAGCTTTGGTATATCTTCTTACTCGTGTGTGTGTGTGTGTGTGTGTGTGTGTGTGGTTTCTCTACAGTGAAGATGATCAGGTGTTTGAACTGTACTCTTCAATACACACGTGTGGTTTCTCTCAACTGCAGAGGCTCATGTGAAATGGAAAAAGGATCTTTGTGCATTATGATTTCTTTACTCTTCATGTAGACACTTTCATTGTGATTTTGTTAGCCTGTTCATTCTTTCCTTAATCATGTCTCAATGTTCCTCAAGGCCAACCTTAACATCTTGTTCTGTGCCTCGAAGCGCTAGCCTCCTGTGCTCCATGATGTGAAGATATGAATATCTCTATGTCCCAAAGTGCCACGCCAAGCGTCATAACATAGGAGTCAACTCTGGCGCCCCACATCCTACAAATGTAACGAGTCTAATCAGAAGGACATGAATGACGCACAGGAGGATGGTCTTCATGGTACGAATAGAGGGCCTCAGAAACTGTCGGGCATGTTCACATTGTTCTCTGTGCTTGTGGTCTTCTCACTGTGAATCATCAATAGAGAAGCTTCTTTTAATAATGGTTTTCTGTGCTGTTTGTTTCCTTTAAGACAGTCTCTCTCTTTTTCAGCAAGGTGAAGGCTCATTCCCATCACACGTGAGTGGCTGTCTTAAACTCTTCCCACACCGATCTCATGAGTGTAGTTTCTCTCCAGTGTGCGATCTCAGGTGACTCTTTATCTCTTCTTTTGTAATGAAACTCTTCCCACACTGATCACATGAATGTGGTTTCTCTCCAGCGTGAGTGCTCAGGTGTCTCTGTAGAGAGTTTTTCAAAGTAAAACTCTTCCCACACTGTTCACACAAGTGTGGTTTCTCTCCAGTGTGGATACTCATATGATACTTTAGCTCTTGTTTTGTAATGAAACTTTTCCCACACTGATCACATGAGTGTGGTTTCTCTCCAGTGTGGATGCTTATGTGACGCTGTAGGTCTTGTTTTGTAATGAAACCTTTCCCACACTGATCACATGAGTGTGGTTTCTCTCCAGTGTGGTTACTCATATGATACTGTAGAGATTGCTTTCTAATGAAACTCTTCCCACACTGATCACATGAGTGTGGTTTTTCCCCAGTGTGGTTACTCATATGATACTGTAGAGATCCTTTTGAAGTGAAACTCTTCCCACACTGTGTACATGAGTGTGGTTTCTCTCCAGTGTGGATTCTCAGGTGACTCTTTAAATCTTGTTTTGTAATGAAACTCTTTCCACACTGATC
>SRMA01025711.1:20290-37521 GCA_007224835.1 Danionella cerebrum
AGAGAGAAGGAGAGAAGAGCATCAGAACCAGAATGGAACACTGTGCTGTTACACATTCTGACTGCTAAAACACATTATGTCTAAAACTAAATTCAAAAAGTCCCACATTTAAAGAGTTATCTTAACCCAAACAAGGGGTGGTTACAGGGACTTAGTCACAATAAGAAGAAAATAATAAAAACAATGACTAAGCAAAATGTCACAGTGTCTCAGCTCATGGTAAACACGGAGTAAATCTCTGGAAGGAAAGAGATTTAATAGAACTCTACAGACAGTTATAAATGCTTTTGATAAATCGACATCACATGGAATTATGGAATCACATTTCATAATTTTCCTAACACACAATATAACTATATAGATTCCAATTAGTTTTATTTTTATTTACATTTATTTTCCCTCTTTCTATTTTCTTTTATTCCTAATTTAATAATAATTGGGAAATGATCGCTACCCATACCAGATTCTTCTACGTCCCAGCTTTGAATTTCTTCTATATTACTAGTTGCTAATGTTAAATCTATAGCTGAGGTTTTATTTCTGTTACAATCATATCTAGTTCCTCTGCCATCATTTAAGTATACCAACTTCTAGAAAATCTTCAATTATATCTCCATATTTATCCGTTTTCAATGTATTATGTGCATTAAAATCTCCACACCATATTGATTCCCCTTTTGCTTGTTTACTTATTTCATCTTTTTATCCATTTTTCCCTGGGTTGTAGTAGTTTATAATATTTGATTCTTTGTCTCCTATATACTTTTTCGATTATTGATTCATGATTTTCATTTATTTCTACTACATTATATGAACAGGATTCCTCTATGCATGTTGCTAAACCTCCACCGTTCCCTTCTTTCCTATCCCGTCATATCAAATCCTTTTAGTATGAATTTCAATTTAGATTTTAGCCATGTTTCTTAAATACATATAATTTTTGGCTTTTTTTAATTTATTTATTGATTTGGTTCCAACCCATTAGCTATTAAGCTTCTTGCATTCCACTTTAAGATTTTTGTTGTCATTTTTTACCTCCTCCTTCACCTAACACTTCATTTCCTCCTCCCAGTAGCTCCCTTACTTCTTCCCAGTTTATGTCTTTGAATTTTTCACCTGCTTTCACTATGATTTTAATTTTTTCTGTTCAACTTTTGGTTTGTGTTGGACAATTGATTGATTCTACCATACACAGGATAAAATCTTTCTCTTCGCTGTCAGTTTGGTGTTCTCTTTTTCTTTCCAGATGTTTTATTGCCTGATTCCCAGACTGATTTTTACTTGTTGCACTTTTTCAGCTCTTTTACTCACTTCACAGCCTTTGTAAGCTGCGCTGTGTTTTCATTGCATTTTCCGTACTCATGGTTTCTACTACATCTTACACATTTGAGTTTTCCCATTACATATTGCAGCAGTATGTCCAAACTCTTGACACTTGTAACACCTAAGAGGTAGTGGTATGTAAGGTTTAACGTTGTAGCTAAAGAACCCCATGAAAACTTTGTTAAGTGGAGACTCTTCTTCAAACTGCAGCATAACTGACAGACTATCACACCTTTCCCCACTTCTATTCGTTTTGCTTCGCTTATTTTTCCTCCTTTTATGTTGTTTTTGATTTCATCTGTTGTTACTCCTGTTGGGATTCCTGAAACTACACCTCTCACATATCTCTTGGCATTGAACATGTTACTTTGTTTCCTTCAATTTTTTACATTTTGATTGCAGTTTCTTGTTGTTTTTTTGTCTTTACAGAGTATAATCAACTGTCCGTCTCTCAATATTCTCATTTCTTTGACTTCCCCAGCTGATTTGTTGATCCACTTTATCAATTTGAATGGGTTCCATTTTTAAAAACTTCCTCATCGTGCAGTTTCATGAAAACTTTGTATTTGACTTCATCTGCTGAAAACAGAGCCATTACAAACAATAAAGAAAAAAACATTTTAAAAAAAGATTGGTTTGAAAAGGGCATTATATTTGTAGCTGATCTTATGGACCCAAAGGAGTTTCCTCTAGACTCCAAAGAACTTAATGACCAATTCAATTTAAATTGTCCACAGAAAGAGTTCAGCAAAACGTACAGAATCACACCTCCATCTTTAATTCATCTGATTAAAAATGATCTTGAATATATATTTGCGAATAATATATTTCAATACCAATGCAACCTAATATTTTGGTCGAAGGATGTGCCCTTATAGATGATAAATGTAACAATAAGCTAATTGCAAGAGTTTCGAAATCCAAAACTATTTTATGATTATGATCTAAATAATTTTTAAGTGAGCAACAATTTATCCCCTGAAATAGTTAAAAATGGTTTCTCTAAATTCCTCAAATGGCCAGTATTATATAAAGTTAAAGAAACTCACTTCAAAATCCTGAACAAAACTTATCCAGTGGCTGGATAAATTTCTTAAAAAAAAAAAAAAATTAAAGTTGATCGTTGTACATTTTGTGCTGAAACAGAGGAAACCCGTGAGCACTTATTTTTCTATTCAGTTTCTACTAAATTTTGGTTAGAGCTTAGAAATTGAATTCTCATAAAGATGACAATACCAAATTTTGAATTATTTTATTGACATTTATTACAATATAAAATATTACATTTTGAATCTAACATTGACGATTTTAATATTATTAGGTAAATACCACAGTCATTGAGGTAAATGGAAAAATAACAAGCCCTCAAATGTTGTTTTCATCACTGAGTTTAAGAGGTTTTTCAGTCTCTTAGATTTTCAAAGTGTAAAGTCTCAATTTCTTTGTGTCAGAAATGTAATCGATACTTGTTGATTTAATTTCCTTAAAATTTCACTGCTTTGGTCATAGCCTTACAATTATCCTTCCCCTTATTCTTCTTACTGCTTCATTCCTTGTTTCCTTTACATTTGTAACGTGTAAAGTACACAGATACTCTGTAACGATTGAGTTTGTTGGTTGTATATCGTGTATTGTGTCCTCCTCGAGATTCTGTAGTTTTGTGTTTGTCAAAATAAAGCAGAGCGTAGAAACATTAAAATGATGAAACAAACAGTGCAGGCTCTGAGAACTGCAACACACGCACGATCCCCAACAGCTACTTGTGCTATGAACACGGAGTCCTACGACGCTCTAACTATAAAGGGAATTTGGATGAGTAATTGTAACTATTTTAGCAGGAAAACCACAGAACAACCCCACGAACATCACCAATGCCGGTAAACAGTGAGACAAGCGACCCGGAAGTTAAACAGGCCACCGGAAACAGGTTGTGCTACACTACGGCTTCAGAATAAAGGTCCTTTTAAATCACACACGTCCTCTCCCCATAGGCTTACGAGCTCACCTGTTAATTTCAGGGACAGCAGGATCTCAACTCCATCATGCCACACTGTTAAGATTATGTCACAGAGTGTTTCTTGTTCAAATTGTAGGATGATTGATAAACTATCACTTTCTCCATCTCTGTTTGTTTTATATTATATATATATTATGTCTATTATTTATTTTTATACTGTGTTACAATGTCTATTTTGTAAATTTGGATTTATATTTTATTTTTAATTACCTGTATCTTGTCTTGTGAATCTGTTAAACTATAGTGACTGCAAAAAAACATATTCCTCGTATGTGCAAATATACCTGGCAATAAAGCTCATTCTGATTAATTCTTTTTGCTTCATTTACTTTTACTCCACTTGAGTATCTTATATTTCTTCCCGTTACTGTAGTAGGAATTCCTGTAGTCACATCTCTAGCACATCTTGTGTCTTTGAGCAGATTGTTTTGTATCCTTCAATCTTTTGGATCTTGGTTTTTTTCTTTGCAGATTGCAAACAATACTTTTGAATTACCGCTTTTACCATGCAAGGCATGTCACGAAAGTAACAAGCAAACTTTTCAGAATGAATAGCTTCCATCTGAGATGCTGCAGGTAAACTCCAATCTAATGAATATTCATCTCATTTTAACACATTCATGAAACTGATTGGATACATTTCACATTATCAGACCATGTGACGTAACTACATCTGTTTGGCCAAGGTTTAAGTACCAAAATGACCCAAACGCTGAAACTGAACTTTGTTTAGAATGAAGTAAATAGGTTAGAGTCTTCAGCTGTCAGAGACCTACATATAATGTATGATAAAATAGTTTAGAAGTTTGGGGTGTTGTGGCCCTTTAATGTTTTTAAACATAGCTTATAATATTCTGAAATCTGCACTTTCATTTATTTTATTTATGCATATTTTTCTTTTACTTTAAATAAGAACAAAGTAATATGTAATGTGTCATAATTATATGTATATTTGTATCCTTTATCGTGTAATGATGTTTACCTTAAACCTCTTGTACAGTGTCCTGTACCATGAAGCCGGAATAGCTTACATTTGCGAGCTTCTTCGACCGCACATAAAAAATCTGCTGCCATGATCATTTTAACTCGGGGTTACATCTTCCAAAAAAGAAGGAAAAACAATCATATAGATATTTACCTTTTTAATGTACACATACCTTTGGTATGTAGACAAATAACCATTTACTTTATTTTGTAATACACATGTTAACATTACGTTAAAAAGTAAAATGTAGTGGTATTAATATGCCCACAAATATGCTACAGCATCCTGATATGAATACAGCATATTCATGATTGGTTTTGGTAACCATGTCAGTCTTTTATGTGCACGCGCCTGTGAACTAATCATAGCTTAAGGATCAAAGCCTGACGACAAAAAGTTTATGAGCTGCTTCATGGCACCAAATGAACCAGATTCAAGAGTTTGGTCGAAACCGATCCGGTAATACGGAGTTTGTTAAGCCACATTCATCGAACAGGCCCCAGGTATTACCTGTCTATCTTCATTTTAAATGTTAGCTTGCTGTTAGTATTTAATGTGTATTAAAATAATAATCATACTAAACAGTCAAAAAAACATCAAAGGTGTTTACACAAATCAATAAGAAATACACGACACATTTGGAAAAACATTTTAGCATGGTATAAACAGAAGAAATGTGAGACCATTAACAACAGTATTTACAAATACTACAGTATTATTTTTTTACCCAAACTCCCCAGGAATAAACCTTGCATTAGCTTTGGTATATCTTCTTACTCGTGTGTGTGTGTGTGTGTGTGTGTGTGTGTGTGTGTGTGTGTGTGTGTGTGTGTGTGCGTGTGTGTGTGTGGTTTCTCTACAGTGTAGATGATCAGGTGTTTACCCTTTGAATTGGACTCTTCAATATAGATACATATGTGGTTTCTCTCAACTGCAGAGGCTTATATGAGTGACTGTCTTAAACTCTTCCTACATCGATCTCATGAGTGTAGTTTCTCTCCTGTATGGATTCTTAGGTGACTCTTTAAATCTTGTTTTCTAACATACTCTTCCCACACTGATCACACATGAGTGTGGTTTCTCTTCAGAGTGGATACATACGTGACGTTGTACGCCAAATTTTCTTCTGAACCTCTTCCCACACTGATCACATGAGTGTGGTTTCTCTCCAGTGTGGATCATTATGTGACTCTGTAGGTTACTTTTTTTTCTGAAAGTCCTTCCACACTGATAACATGAGTGTGGTTTCTCTCCTGTATGGATTCTCAGGTGACTCTTTAAATGGTGTTTTTTAACGAAACTCTTCCCACACTGATCACATGGGTATGGTTTCTCTCCAGTGTGGATGCTACTGTGACTCCGCAGTTCTTCTTTTCTTCTGAAACTCTTCCCACACTGATCACATGAGTGTGGTTTCTCTCCAGTGTGGATCCTTATGTGACGCTGTAGCTCTTGTTTTGTAATGAAACTCTTCCCACACTCATCACATGAGTGTGGTTTCTCTCCAGTGTGGATGCTTATGTGATGCTGTAGGCCAGGTTTTGTTCTGAAACTCTTCCCACACTGATCACATGACTGTGGTTTCTCTCCAGTGTTGTTTTTTCTTCTGCTGGCAATACTTTCCTGAATAGAAACCTCCTCAGAATCGTTTGATCTACTTTCGATCAGTGAGAAACTTTTTTCTTCTGTTTTGACTTGAATCATTTCCTCCTTTTCCTTCAGCTGCAGCAGGTCTAGAAGTCGATAATAAAACATATTTAATGTTTAACATTTACATTTATTGAAATTTAAAATAATCACTTTTGGAGTTTTGAACTAATATAACTTAGAAATTGAACTTGTTGAAAAGAAATGATGAAATAAACAGACTTTTCATCACTATTGTAATATTCGGATTGTGATCTGAGAGGAAGGGGGAGTACAGTACAGAGCTGAGAGCTTGGGCACAGTCTGAAGGAGTTCCATTCAGAGACTCACAAGAGTTTTGTTCTTTCTAGTTTCAGGCTCCCATCCTCCAGAACAACTGTCTAACAGTAAACATATAAAACAGAATTCAGTTACTAATGCTTCTCTGAATTCAACTCTTAAAGAGTTTTCTGTTGTTCAGAGAACTCTGCGGATACGCTTTTAACTTTAGAAAATAACTTGAAAAGTGTTCCTCGTGTCGCTAAACGAGAAGCAAAGCGAACAGATCTTCCTCCCCCAGAAAACACTTGTTGCAGTAATTGATCCAAAGTTTTGCTGTATTTAAAAATCGAAAATACTCAAAACCATTAATATACAAAAAAGGAAAAAGAAACTTTTCCTCCTTGTGAAGAATCGCATTAAAAGCAGCGCCAATGTGAGGAAATAAAGTAATAATAACAATGATTTACTACTAAAATAGTGACGTTCAGTTTGAAGGGAATTTCAGAAATCACCATCTTCAGATTCAACAACTCAAGAGTTTGATGGATTTCAATAATCTTCGCTATGTTTAATAAAGAATCAAAATAAACACTGACCTTTCTCTTCTTTGATAAAGTCATCCATGAATCCACTGCAGGGTTCTGGAGGAATCCCGTACTCTCTGTCATTAAGTATAAACTCTACTTTAACAGATATTTTATCTTCCTCTTTAAACGCGTCCATTTTCTCAAACAAATAAGACTTTTGATTAATTGTTTAGTGGGTCGTTCAAATCTGTAAATAATAATTCTGTCGCTGCTTTCTTTTTTCCACGCTGCACCGGAGTCACTTCTTCTCTGGTGTTTAATGGCGGTTTGGATCCTAACATTCGGCTCTTTACCGCCACCATATGGGATGTAGTTTGGATAGTTGAAATAATGTTTTTTTTAAAGTTAGTTTTATATATTGCGGCATGGTGGCGCAGTGGGTAGCGAGTTCGAGGCTCACCAGTGACCTTCCTGGAAGGAGTTTGCATGTTCTCCCCGTGCTTGCGTGGTTTTCCCCCACAATCCGGTTAGGTTAATTGACTATTCTAAATTCCCCTTTAGGTGTGAATGTGTGAGTGAATGTTGCCCTGCGATGGACTGGCGACCTGTCCAGGGTGTACCCCTGCCTCTCGCCCAATGTGTGCTGGAGATTGGATCCAGCAGACCCCCGTGACCCCGAAAGGATTGAAATGAATGAATCTAATGAGTTTTAGATATTATTTTCCCCATAAAATTGGAAAATAACTTGAAAAAGAGTTTTTCGTGTCGTTAAACACTTGTACAATACCAAATAACGGGTTGTTTTCTCTCTGAGCAGATTCCTTTAACCAGTTTTTCTGTATTTAAACATCAAAAACCTTTGAAAACTCCAGATCAAATAACACTCCAAACTATTAATTTACAATAAACTAAAGTAAAATAAACTTTACCTAGTTGTGAAGAGTCGCAATAAAAGCAGCGCCAATTTGAGGAAATAAAGTAATAATAACAGAAAGCCTGTCTCCGTTGTCAACACCTTTGCACTTCAGGATCTCTTACCATAAGCTCAGGCATTCCTAAAGGAATGACAATGTCTCTCTTCCAGAGAAACTCTGGACCTTTAAATTTGGACTCCATCAGTTTCAACACACTCAAACCTCTGTCTGGACGCACGCTACATTTTGATTAACGTCTACATGATGCCAGTCGTGCACATTTGTTTTTTCTCTAATTCTCTGAACCCTATTTCCAATGAAGACATAGAACCTGCGAGTTTATGTAGTGACACGTGAGTCTTTCCAGAAGTAATCATAGTCTACTTTGAGTTCGAGTTCTTCTTTCAGCATGAGAGCAGCACAGCAGAAGAGACGTGCCATGGAAATGATCTCTATTACTATTAATAATCACTTAGTCAATACGGCAGTTTGTTCAATTTAACCAGATAATTGTCCTTATGTTAAGCATGCACAGAATCGTTCCACCAGTGAGGGGACAGGACAGGAAAAGCGAGACCATCTGTGCTCTATACTCGAGTTGTAGAGATCACATTTCAGCTATAGGTAGGATACGACAGCTCTCGGTTTTCCTTTCCCTTCCTCAAAGAAAATCTTAGACCATAAATGTATTTAAATAACCAAGCATTAAGATTAAGCAATAATTGCAATATAATGATTTAAACGTTCTCTCACAGACCATGGCAGCTGTTAGTTCAAGTCTGGGTATTGTTGTGGCTTTAGTGAAAATCAAGTAGCAATAAACGTTTTTTCTCCATTGCACTTTATTGAGCTTGTGATGTAGTATTAGTGCATACACTCTGATGATTTTGTTTGCAGGAACTTATGGTCCGTGAAAAAAATCTGATTCATCTTTAAACCTTGTCTTGTTGATAGTTTTTTTTAACTGCATGATTTGTTGGAATATATGCCAGGTTTCTCAGACCTGACACTGTTGTGTCAGAGCAGATGCTCTGAGAAGTTTAAAACGCTTGCATGCAGAGTTGTGTCACTAAATATTTCATAATTTTGCATGTTTTCTTCAGTTGTTTTCTTATGTGGACAAAGTTTTGGACTTAATTTATAAAAATATTTCTCAGAAGTTACTAAAAGAACTAGATGATCCCAATATCTTGCTTGTAATATGTTCTGATTTACTATAAAAATTGATCCTCTAGCACTATTTGGGACTTTATAGGCTGTGCCACACAGCTAATTATGCTCTATTATACTTTATTTATGCATGGAATATTAACAGGGAGATTGCGAATAAGCAAATCCCTTGAAATAGGAATAAAAATACAGGCATTGGCTTGCAGGTAATTTCTTTAAAGTCTGGTTATTACATTTTTTTTGTGTTAAAGGAGTTTCCTGGTGAAGCGATGACTGTAGTGTCTTTATGCTGAGGGTAAGATGATTAATCTTGTTGATCATACTTTTTTCGTTTACAATCCTTTTGCCTTCAGGTTTTTTGTTATGATTATTACTTCGTTGTGATCTGCTTTTTACCTGGTGATGGACTCTTCTTGGGATTGAACAATTGTGAATACACATACTTGTGACTATTTCGCAATCATTTACACTGAAGCATAATGTGCTCAAAATATTCAAATTATTATTCATATGGGCATTAGGACATGCCAGAGCTGTGGTATATTATGTTAATGGAGAACCATTAGCTGGATGGGTGAAGTATTTACTGCTTTTAATTCATTGATTTAAACAAATAAAATATAATGGTGTTTCCTGTAATCACCACAGATAAATTTCCCTTGATTAAGAGAAGTATCCTATTAGCAAACAGCTTCTGCCCACAGATGCACAAGGGCCGCGTCACGCAGAAATGCAAACAATGCTTTCAAGGTTTCTGAACTGTCGTTTCAAATCAGGATAATCCAAAAAATTAACCCGTTTATTGTTTAAAATGAAGTAAACAGTGCAGGTTACAGTCTCCAGCTGACAGGGAATAGTATAGTTTAAAAGGTGTTTTAGGGTATTATATACTATTAAATTTAATAATAAATGGCATTTACACAAAACAATTAGAAAGATATGATGAATTTTACCTAAAAAAATGCACTCACATCAAAGAATCATAAACAAACTTGGGAAAAATAAACAGTTTCAAACTGTCTGTGGAAAAAAAAGAACATTAGAACCATGAGACATATCATTTAACAACAGTACTTACAGATTAAGAGCATTTAAATAATAAGTGCTTATAAATATTACGCTATTCATTCACCCAAACAGACAATTCCTCAAAAATAAACCTTGAAAGAATTTCTTATTCTATGTGTGTGTGTTTGGTTTCTCTCAACTGCAGATACTTATGTGATACTAAAGTTGTCGTGTAAAGCTCTTGCCACAGCGATGTCATTAATGTGGTTTCTCTCCAGTGTGTGTGCTCTTATGATACTGTAGGTCACGGTTTTTAACAAAACTCTTGCCACACTGATCACACGAGTGTGGTTTCTCTCCAGAGTGGATGCTTATGTGACGCTGTAGGTCTTGTTTTGCAATAAAACTCTTGCCACACTGATCACACGAGTGTGGTTTCTCTCCAGAGTGGATGCTTAAGTGCCGCTGTAGGTCTTGTTTTGCAATGAAACTCTTTCCACACTGACCACATGAGTGTGGTTTCTCTCCAGTGTGGGTGCTCATATGATACTGTAAGTTTTGTTTTCTTATGAAACTCATCCCACACTGGACACATGCATGTGGTTTCTCTCCGGTGTGGATCCTCATATGATAGTGTAGGTTTTGTTTTCTAATGAAACTTTTTCCACACTGATCACATGAGTGTGGTTTCTCTCCAGTGTGGATGCTCATATGATGCAGTAGGTTTCGTTTGTTAATAAAACTCTTTCCGCACTGATCACATGGGTGTGGTTTCTCTCCAGTGTGTGTGCTCTTATGATACTGTAAGTTTTGTTTTCTAATGAAACTCCTTCCACACTGACCACATGAGTGTGGTTTCTCTCCAGTGTGGATACTTATGTGACGCTGTAGGTCTTGTTTTGTAGTGAAACTCTTCCCACACTGATCACATGAGTGTGGTTTCTCTCCAGTGTGGATGCTTATGTGACGATGTAGGTCACATTTTGTTATGAAACTCTTCCCACACTGATCACATGAGTGTGGTTTCTCTCCAGTGTGGATGCTCATGTGACGCTGTAGGTCACATTTTGTTCTGAAACTCTTGCTACACTGATCACATGAGTGTGGTTTCTCTCCAGTGTGGATGCTTTTGTGACGCTGTAGGTCACGTTTTGTTCTGAAACTCTTCCCACACTGATCACACGAGTGTGGTTTCTCTCCAGTGTTGTTTTTTCTTCTGCTGGCAATACTTTCTTGATTAGAAACCTCCTCAGAATCGTTTGATCTACTTTCGATCAGTGAGAAACTTTGTTCCTCTGTTTTGACTTGAATCATTTCCTCTTCTTCCTTCAGCTGCAGCAGGTCTAGAAGTCGATTATAAAACACATTTAAAATGTAACATTTTTATTTGATGAAATTTAAAATATTTATAGGATTGAAATATTTCACTTTTGGACTCATAGAACTATACACCTTCTCTAAACGAGAAGCAAAGCGAACAGATCTTCCTCCCCCAGAAAACACTTGTGAAATACTTAGAGGTTTGTTGCAGTAATTGATCCAAAGTTTTGCTGTATTTAAACATCGAAATTACTCAAAACCATTAATATACACAAAAGGTAAAAGAAACTTTTCCTCCTTGTGAAGAGTCTCATTAAAAGCAGCGCCAATGTGAGGAAATAAAGTAATAATAACAATGATTTACTACTAAAATAGTGACGTTCCGTTTGAAGGGAATTTCACAAATCACCATCTTCAGATTCAACAACTCAAGAGTTTGATGGATTTCAATAATCTTCGCTATGTTTAATAAAGAATCAAAATAAACACTGACCTTTCTCTTTTTTGATAAAGTCATCCATGAATCCACTGCAGGGTTCGAGAGGAATCCCGTACTCTCTGTCATTAAGTATAAACTCTACTTTAACAGATGTTTTATCTTCCTCTTTAAACGCGTCCATTTTCTCAAACAAATAAGACTTTTGATTAATTGTTTAGTGGGTCGTTCAAATCTGTAAATAATAATTCTTTTTCACGCAGCACCGGAGTCTCTTCTTCGCTGGTGTTTTGCTTCTTCTCTGGTGTTTAATGGCGGTATGTATGCTACCGTTAGGCGCATTACCGCCACCATGTGGGATGTAGTTCGGATACATGAAAGAATGAAACCACTGCATTTCAAGCACGTTTAGCCCTTCAAAATGCACCGAATGCCACTACACAATAATACTTTTGCAATTACACTAGGGTTGTACGCACCTTCAGTGCTCAAGCCTTCATAAGCACACTTAAATAAAGATTGACAGTGAAAAGATGTCGAAATTAAGCAACAAACTGCATTGACCGTGCTTTTGGACTTTTAGAAATAAGGAAATGCATTTAATTTGTAAGAAAAACGTAAATCCTTGATTCAACCGCAAGCCTTGATCAAAAATTAAGGTAAATTCTCGCAGAACTAGTACATTTACTTTCATGTGATTTTTAGTACCAGCTTTGGCCACAAACGTACACACTGCTACTTTTTAATGTCTGATCAAACAAAGGCTTAGCTAAGTATAAATAAATCAACTGACAAAAGTGACGTTTTCATTATAGTTTAGAAGTGAGTGTGGAGGATCTGTCTCTCTGTGATTAGTCAGAGTTCCTGGAAATGTTACACCCCCATTATATCTCCCAAAACACTCAATATAACAGACACACAAAAACAAAGGGTAACAGGAAGTTAGGGAACTAATCATTTTACTGTTGTTAGATATTATTGAAGATCTTTTATTGCTCCATTAAACTAAACATATTTAATTAATTTAATTTATGTATCTGTTTATATCTTAGTCTTAATCTCTGAAAGCATTGAAAAACCAAAGCCACACTGAGATCTATGTATTGCTGGAATTAAATCTATGGCTCATCACAACACTACTCATGAAATGCGTTTAAATCCTGAACGTGAACGTGTTCTCGTTTGTCTACGAATGAAGGATATTTGTATCGTGCTGCACATTGTGGGTGGAAACCTAATTTGCTGATTCATTACTGTAAATCAGCTAATCTAAAGCTTTGGTCCGTTAAGATCATGAATAAACTGGATCACGTTAAAACAAAGAGGTTTTCTAATCTGGAATAGAGTGAATTCAAATCTCACACATGGTTCTATTTGAGAAGGAGGGAAATGGAAAGGAGTGGAGCAGTAAAACGTTGTCATAGGTTTTGATATTTATGAATATATTCTTCCAACATTAACTACCCAAGCAACCAGGGAGACATTTACATGAGAATTCTGATTTATATCTCGACCTAAATTAGTTCAATCACTTTTATATTCACATTAATAATTACTGTGAACTGACTGAGACTGAGTTTTCAGCAAATAATCAGCAAATACATGCTAAAAAACGGCCAGGAAATTTCAGAAAATGTATACGAATTCAGTTATTTACCAAATATGTGCATTTTACCCTAAATTAATTTAATAATTCATTCATTCATTTTCCAATATGCTTATTCCCTTTTTGGGGTCACGGGGTCTGGTGATGCACATTGGGTGAGAGGCGGGGGTACACCATGGTTCCCAGTCCATTGCAGTGTAAATTAATTAGATGTCTGAAATAATTAAAGTAACAGCCAGAGCTGTAAAAAGTACTGAAATATCACAGTCAAGTAAAAGTACCATTACTTGCCAAAAATCTGTATCTGTTCTAAAAACGAGTAACTCTTCTAAAACTTCTCAAGAGTATTACAATGATAAACTGTTATCCTACAAATGACAAATTTAGCTCACATTACAAACATTTTCCTAAAAGTGTTTCTAAGCACTATAGAAATGAAGGAGAGGAAGAGAGAGAGAGAGAGACAGAAGAAAGAAACTGAAAGAAAGACAAAGAGGGAGAGAACAGGAAAAGAAAGTGAGGGAGAAAAAAGAGAGCATGAAAGATAAGATAACTTTTAGATAGCACGAACAGAGAGACGGGGTGAGCTGGAGGAAAAAGGAGGAGAGAAAAAGAAGCAAGGTGAGTGAAAGAAATACAAGAAGACGAGATAGAGAGCAAAAAAGAAAGAGCAAAAATAGAGAGAAAGATATAGTGAAAGAGGGGGAGAAAAAAAGAGAGGCTCTTCCCGTGGCCTTCTAAAGATCCAAGTGATGCAACGTCCTGGGAAAAACTGACTTATGGAAATTCCCCAATTGTTCAGTAGGGGGATCTGTTAGTTAGGGTATCAGGAAGTAGCTAGGGACATTATTAAAATGGTTTTTTTTTTAGGTTTAGATATTTGTGTAAATAAATGTATTTGAAAAACAAAACATTATATATGAATTTACACATCAAAGCAATGAAGGGTTCTTTTTTAAAAGATCTTAATCATTATATTTAATGGTGAACACTTGGTACAAGCAATACATGCTATTTTCAGTGTTTTATGTGGATGGAGCTTTTTTATACTTGCTTTCTAAGAGCTTTGGAATTGAAACCTCGGCCATTGTCTATATGAGGCGATCACGTGCACATACCCCCCCTACCGGAGAATAAAAAACATACTCATATTGTTCATATGCATAATTTCCACCTTTCCCCTAACTAAAGAAAGGAAATCTCATCACAAGAACACCACTTAAATAAAACAATTGCTAAATGCCCTGCACTTATTGTATGTAAGTAAACGTGAGTCGTCAAATATACAATTAGATAAAATATACATATTTATATTACAAACTAACACTTAATGTTTCCAAGGGTTTACCATTTATTGTATGTATTCAACGTAGTCCTTTCTCTCAGTGCGCATGCTCAGTGATATTTCCTGGCTTGAAATGCACACTTCAAGGTTCCATATTGAAACAGTGCTGCATTTAATGATCACAGTTACTCCCTGCTTTGCATTGAGCAACCAGCATGAATGTAAACAGGCATTTTAGAGCACAGAGAACAAAAATATTCAGGTTCTTTTGGCGAACGCTGTTAAGCCACACCTAGATCCTGCCCTATTTTCACCCCAAAAAAAAAAAAAAAACAACTCAAGCTTTTCTCCGGCTCGGTTGGTTTCAGTGTACCGGTGCTGTTAGTACCCGGCTGTGTAACTTGATAGGGGGCATCGAGAGAGGGATAAGGGAATGTGGAGTTGCAATGGAGCGGAGTACGATACAGGTAAAAACTGAATTACAACTTTAATCTGCGACTTTGTTTCGGCTCGAGGCGGTTCGCGCGCGAGCAACAAAATTGCCTCTTTGTTTGTAGCATTTAAAACGTTTTTGTTTATTTCTATGCCATATGGAGACGTCGTGATATCTGAAGTTCGCTGAAATGCCGTTTTGATTCCTATTCAATAAAGCCAGCGGAGGCTGCGAAATATTGCCTTGTTATTTCGACGCGAAACTTTTATTTGAAATGTCGAGGAGATTTCCTCGCCGCATTGTGGTATTATTGTGGGTTTTAAATGCAATATCAAAAACGCGTACGTCTAATATTTCGATTTTTTTTTGTTAATGATTAATTTCTTTGTGTCGTGTTGACTACCTAGATTCTCCCTCTGCCCCCACCCCCACTTTTCACATTAGCTAAACAGATTTTGTTGAATTTTCTAATGAAAAGGACAACTATGTAAGCGATTAGTTTCACACGGAAAGCTATATATTTTTTTATTTCGTGAAATACAGCCGTATTTATAAAAAGACGCCAGTAGACTATATAAAGATAAGCAATATTTTGATATGACGTGGTAATGAAACTTCTACAGTAGGAAGAGTCGTCGTTAGTCTAAACTTGGTGGAATTATTAAACATTACGATATTTACTTTACTAATAATTAATTTAATGGTTTATTTAAAATAAAGTCACTGTTTTTATTTATGTTGTGTAGAATAATATCATGTTGTGTATTTGTTAATATTTATTGTTGCCATAGAAATGCTAACGTTGACTTTTGATGCTGGTTTGTTTGGCTAATTTGAGACTTTTACATAGACTATGTGGCAGGAAGTTGCCCAAATAAGCTCAAGTTGTTGCTCGCATTGAATGAATACCAGTATTATACACCAGTCTGAGAAAGCACCCGGATTGAGAATGTTGATCACAGTTTAATTTAATACCTTTATTGTTTCATCACTATAACTCACTTCTAAATGTAACATTTTATTCACATCCAAGGTCATGTTTTCTATTAGCCATTTAAAGTGTCTCCGTTGATGTAATACTCACTTTGGTGTTTGTTGGAGAGCACAACATTAAAGTTGTCGGCCGCAGACGTGTATTGTGGTTAAACTGTTGGCTAGGTTTGGTTCTTGTAGCAGTAGGCGTTCGACATGTGGACGCCGACTGTTGCCGATGGTGATTGGAGGGTTTTTGGGGGAATAAGTTGGTTCTCGGAGGGGGAGGGGAGGGGTGAGTGGGTGACCCACGCCTCGTGAACGGGCTCTGTGACTGACATGTGAAGTTAAAGCTTTGCATGTGTCTGCTACACACTCTCCGGCCATGTTTAAGAGGCCACAGGGATTTTGTGGAGACTATGCAGAGTTTGTTTGGTACATTTTTGCAAGAAACAGGCTGCATCCTTTTTTTAACAAGTTTTTTTAATATTAGAAACAAAATATACCTTGTTTGATTGTTGTTTAATTTAAATATGTACTGCTTTTTGTATCATTTAAGACTATGTGTAAAATGTTTTTCTCTTAATCTTGTGACCTCTTCATACCAAAAGTTGTGATCACAATTTAATCATTTTGTGATCTCAACATAACAAAGTTGATTGATCATACTCATAACTTAATTATAAACCTGACCTCAACGAGAATAATTTTGTGATTTTCAATACATAATCCACAAATTCGCACGATTTCCAAAATGTCACAGATTACATCACAGTTTTCATGTATCTGGTGGTGTTGCTATGGAAACACTTTATAGCAAGACATATCATAGATTAAAAACGGAGTACACGAAAGAAAGCAATCTCTTTACGTAGCCATCTGGTAGTATTTGACTATTTTGCTGGTGGATGTGGCACAAAATGTAGCACATTTTTGTTATAAGAGGTTCGTTCGGTGCTTGTGGCTATGCGATGTCAATATCATCATCCTGTCAGTGATAACGATTCATCAGACACTGTGAACGCCAACATTTTCCACCACACTTATATGCATCACTGTTCACATGCTTGCAGGAAAAAAAAAACACTATTTTGCACTGGCCCAAGAGCAAATTTACTAGTCTGGTTGTGAATTCATTGTGTGTGAAGAATGAACACGATAGGTTTGGGTGGTAGAATAGACTTAGTAATAAAAACACTATTGTTAACAGATAACCCATGTTTCTTCTGTTTACTTAATGCATTTTTTCCAAAGACAGTTATTTGCGTTTTTTTATTTGTCACAACATTATAACATTATAAGCCACAAAAAAAAAAAAAAAAAAAAA
>SRMA01025711.1:41108-72411 GCA_007224835.1 Danionella cerebrum
AAAGAGAATAAAATGATGGAGTGTAATGCTTGATAAAAACAGGTGAACACAAAAATCTGGGTAGATATACCAGACTGAAACAAAAAGAAAATGTGTAATATACCAGTTGAGAGTTTATACCAGTGATCCTCAACCTTTATCATACCGTGGACTGATTTAATGCAGGCATTTCTTTTTGCTGATGCTTATGCTCATATTATGCAGAGCGACTTGGTGTGGGGGAATCACTTGTTGCAGTAAAGTCATATTTCGAGACGATTTCCCCGTATTTTGTTCAAAGCTTTAATTTTCTTTCCAAAAGCATCTGTTTTTACTCATTTTTCAAGCCAGTTGGATACATTTTGGAGATTTTAAGTTTTCAAAATAAAAGTCAGTTCAGACTTTGATAATACATAAAACTAAATTTGATTTTAGTATGACTGTTATGTTGTGGAAGTAAGGAGGCACATTGTACACCTGTGACTTCTCAGTCGTGCTTATTTAAATTTACTTTTTAACTCTTACATGTGTATGTTTTCCAGTGGTTAGGATTCTCAGTTGCCTTCGTGGCTCATTTGTTTTCTATAAGTCAGTGAGTAATTTTTCAAAATATAAGTCAGTTCAGACTTTGATAATACATAAAACTAAATTTGATTTTAGTATGACTGTTATGTTGTGGAAGTAAGGAGGCACATTGTACACCTGTGACTTCTCAGTCGTGCTTATTTAAATTTACTTTTTAACTCTTACATGTGTATGTTTTCCAGTGGTTAGGATTCTCAGTTGCCTTCGTGGCTCATTTGTTTTCTATAAGTCAGTGAGTAATTTTTCAAAATAAAAGTCAGTTCAGACTTTGATAATACATAAAACTAAATTTGATTTTAGTATGACTGTTATGTTGTGGAAGTAAGGAGGCACATTGTACACCTGTGACTTCTCAGTCGTGCTTATTTAAATTTACTTTTTAACTCTTACATGTGTATGTTTTCCAGTGGTTAGGATTCTCAGTTGCCTTCGTGGCTCATTTGTTTTCTATAAGTCAGTGAGTAATTTTTCAAAATATAAGTCAGTTCAGACTTTGATAATACATAAAACTAAATTTGATTTTAGTATGACTGTTATGTTGTGGAAGTAAATTTAAATTTACTTTTTAACTCTTACATGTGTATGTTTTCCAGTGGTTAGGAGCTATCAGTTGCCCTCGTGGCTCATTTGTTTTCTATAAGTCAGTGAGTAATTTTTCAAAATAAAAGTCAGTTCAGACTCAAATAATAAATAAAACAAAAATAATTAATGATTTCTTGTGCGACCCAGTACCAAATGGTACATGAACTGTGAACCAGGGGTTAGGGATCAATGTTTTACATTAGTTTTCTGTGATGAGGCAAATGATACAATATTTTGACAAGTCTCTCCTCAATTTGTAAAAACTATTTCAAGACTGAGCTACTATTTGCGGTTAAAAATCAAACAAACTTCAAGTTTCTGTGTGCTGTTTTAAAAAAAAAACAGTATTCTTACTCCCATATGTGTTTCCTGTTGTGTGTTGAATGTTTGTTAAACCAATTCTGTTCTGAATGTTAAGAAGACGGATAATTTAAAAAAGTAATGTGAAAATTTTTACATTTTTAAACTTATTTTATCTATAAGCACTATTTTTATTTTTAAATGTGCTCTAAACAAAAAAAGAAAATGTAATAAAATGATCATAAAACACAAAGCTGTTGTCAACAGCTGAATGTGAGATAGTTCCACAGATTACCCTTGTGTTAGCAGTTATTCTTACACTGTTTCAGCAACGTTGGTTTTGTGGCCTGAGGCAACCCATTGTTCCCATCTAACGCAAACGAAAAGGGAGAGGCTTTTCAACAGTATTCACAGAACTGTAAAAACATTGTACATGTTAATATTGGTTGTTTCTTCTGTGTGCAGGATGAAGTTCTGGCTGTATCCAAGAAGATCGTGCTGCGAGTGGAGGATCTGGTAAAGTGGACGTGTTCGGAGCCACCCCAATGGAGGGGCAGTTGTCAAAATGTCAATGATGAGCCTCTCAAATCTGAGGAGTCACAAGATGATTCTCCAAAGAATGAACAAACAGAGAAAGATGGTGAGGAACTGAATTTCAAATATTAGAAAGACTGTCCTGAGAGTAGATGCGCAACAAATATTGAATTTTTGAAGAATGTTGAACCATAAAAAGAATCAAATCCAGGGAGCCTGTGCACTGTTTAGCACTGGAGTTCCACATTTTTTAAAACTTTTTTCACTTTTAAACGTCCGGCTTTTTACCTGCCCCCCTATTACACTCCTCATGTCCATCTTCTCGGTATTGGCTCCTCAGAACCCGCCATTTAAAATTGGCCTTTTATAAAAAGCAGAGGTATTTAATTCAGCTGACTGCACAGATGTTTTCATATTCAAGTGTGTGTAAGAGTCTGTTTAGTCAAAAACTTCAATAAGCTATTTTAAAGCGATGTAGTAAAAAAATTTCAGCAACCAACTAAGAGAAAATTACAAGAGATAGCATGAGAGCCAAACAAAAAAAACAAAGCTGCTCACCCAATGCATTGTTTTTGACGGTAATGTTGATAATATGGGATATTGCCACCATCTTAACATTTTTAAAGTACGAGATTTCAAGTCACTGTCATGTCTCTGAGGGAGTATAGAAGATACGTTTATATGTATCTTGCTTTATATGGCTTTTTAAACACCAAATATTTACTCATACAACTCTACATATTTGTATTTGGCAATATATTATGCCATCAAAACAATTACATTGGATAAGATAACAAAGGTAGGAGTGATGGTTATGTATATGTTAAGAGTTGGAATCGCTCTGTTTAACAAGTAACCATGGCAACGGTGGTGTCACCCTACAAATATAGCGGACTCGATGATGTCACTCCTCACGCTCTACTATTACTACAATTACAAATATACAGCTGTCTTATAATTAGTCTCACTGTGGCATTTCTTGGAAAACTCCTACATCCCAAAACTGTCTTAAAAATGGTATCCCTAATACATATATAATATATACATTAACCTCTTAAGCCCGAGAGTCCCCGGTACCAGGGACTTGCCCCCTTGTGCGTTACATTTTCGCTCATAGCTCACTAACCCTGAGAATAACCCACACATATTAAATACTGTTGTGTTCAGCAGAAACTCCTCTAAAAACGTATCTAATTCAATTTCATATCCGTTAACCACAGCTCGAACGCCATGCAAATAAACAACAACATGTCCGGAGTATAATTCATGACCACGTTTTTGTTTATGTGCGATATGTATCCACAATATAAACGGAAACACCCAAACCATGGCATCAAATGAAAGCTAACAACCAGCTGAATCCAGCGATATGCAACTCATTTACATTGCATGAAGTCTTTTAGAGCAGGGAGCGAAAGTTCCCCGAAAAAACGCCAGCGAAAACCAAGCAAGCATGTAAATCTTGTCTTACCTTTGCTGTTTTTTCAACAAAAAGTTATTTCCATAGCGATGAAAGTCAGTTTGTTGTTATGTCCGGTTGATAACTTCACAGAAACTCCATTTTGGCTCTTTTCTGTAGCTCTGTGCTCTCATAGCATCACCAAATATGGAAACGCTCCCCGTGTGTAAGAGCACGTCTCTCCACGCAGCGTGTCGTGTGATTCGTCGCGGATCCCGTCAGTCTCAAAATGGTTGTCATCATTGGCTTCCTCAGATTCAGAGCTTTTCAGCGATATATAGAGCTCCCGGATTGGACAGATGGTCGGGGGGTAGGGACACACAGAAGCTCGAACGTCGAAAGCGTTTGTGAATGGGAGGTTACGCAAAGCGCACGCGTTAATGGGCTTCCACCCCCCCTTTTACAGCGTTTCTTTAGGAGTTTTTTTTTGCTGAAATCATGTCCCGTAAGCAAGAAAAGAAGACTATGAATGTAGCTGAAGCTTTGGACAAGATTTTTTCCATATTTCAATTATTGTGCCAAACTGTGCCAACATGGATCACGCCTGAACTTTGTTCAATCAAAACCTTTACAGAATATTGACATGTAGTGGTTACAATTGATTGTGTTTATTTGCTTCGTTACAAGTAAAATAAGGAGATATTAGAGGAAACATGTGGGTTTTTTTTTGGGCGGAGTTCATTTTTTGGCCATTCCAACATCGATTACTCTTACCCAGTGTTCTTGACTGTCAAATTAACTCATCCACACCACTCCCCAAGAACCTATCTTCATTTTGATACTAAGATTTGCAGTTTAGACCTTGTAAAAGCTGAAAAATGCCTTAAAAAGTAAAAGTATAGGATTTTCGGAGAATAGAGGTTAAAGTATTAAAAAACACAGTTGCGTGACAATTAATGGCTTCACCTAACCACCAACCATGAGTGGAAAAAAAGATTTTGTGTTATAATTGATAGTTTCTGAAAATAGAAGTCAGGAAATCAGTGTTTGCCAAGGTATGTAAACTTATGAGCACAACTGAGCTGATGTAGATGTAATGTTGAATCTCCTGATCATTCTTTCAGTCTCTTTATTCTGTTTATCTTGCCTTCTCTTTCAGGTGAGTCCGAGGTCCAGCACAACGTTAAAGTTCTCAGTTATCCCCAGTATTGTCGTTTTCGTTCTCTTCGGAGACGTGTCCCAGATCAGGCGAGCTGTCCTGATCTGCAAGATCCTCACCTTTTGGCGCTTGGAGGAATAAAAGTGGCTCTTGAAAATACACGTGTCATGTACTGCAGGGATACCTTCCACCATCCTACTCTAGACAACAATCCCAGCATTCTGACCCAGCTTGGTGAGTATGACACATTGATTGATTTTGAGCTGGAGAAACAGGTTTTTACTGTATTTTGCAGTATTCGCAGAGGTGTTATTGTGTAGGGTTGTTTTTCAGGAGCTCCAGTGAAGTTGTGTCGTAATATCTACATCTGCCTATAGATTTTAAGAAAATTTGCCTCCAGTTCATATGTTTTTACATGACATGTTCGTCTGTCTACTAGCGTTGCCATGGTAACAAAATTTCTGTGTTCCGTCCCAATACCAGTATAAATCCACTGCCAATTTCAGTACAGAACAAAAACAAGAATTTAACAAAACACTACTACTTCAAAAAAATATGATTAAATACCTCAAGACGGCAGCTTTAAGAGGAAAATATAATTATATTGTGTCTTGATACTTTAGTAAAACAATTGAATCCACCAAACCGGCTAAAATATAACTTTCCAGTAAATAACAAATGCAGACTTTTATAATAAATATACAAAATATTATTTATATTATCATTTTACTGTTAAAGAAGTGGAAATTGTAGTATTTAAAACTCTTATTCTAAACAATACCATTTGTTACTTTCAAAAAAATCATTTTCCGTCACAATTATCAATTACATTATTTGAGTAATAGATTTTACATTGATACATTCACTCACAGTAACTTGATGTAAGATAGAACAATAATGAATGGATGAATCTTATTGTAAACAGCTGTACTGTACAGGACTGTATTTGAATGTATTTCCATACGTGGATCATTTCTTTGAATCATCAGCACCGACAGTCGCTTTGGATATTTGTCTTCTTTGGAGAAATCGCAACTGTGTGACTCCCAGAACCTGGCGGACTCTCTCTGGTTTAGAAAACCTAAAGAATCAAAAATATTTTTTAATGACAAAAAAAGATAATATAAGATACAATATAGCTTTCCTGTTGTTAATGATTGGTGTTGTGCCTAAATACACAAAAACGATGAGACCTGTTCCCCCAATTCATTTTGTAACACACTTTTCATTTAAAAGAATTTCACAAATGGAAAGTTATTGTAACACATGAAATATTTTTAGGAAATTAATTTTGTCTATGTGATCTGAAAATGATTTTGTTTAAGTAAACCTGTTAAAGAACAGGTTGTTGCAAAAATGCAAAACATATTTCAAAAATATATTCAGTTAAACACATTCTGAAATATATATATATATATATATATATATATATATATATATATATATATATATATATAAACTTTGTTAAAATATTTCCAGTAGCGTCTTTGAAATTGCATTTAGAAGCTGCATTACAGCATAATGCAACATGATTGGCCATAGAGTAGGAAGTAGCAGCTCATTTGACCATTCAAAAGACTGAAACACAGTTTGAGCCCACCTTTTTTTTTGGAAATCTTAGTTACTTGGTCATTTACTACTTAGTTACTTAGTCCCTTTCTTTACAGGAATCAACCAAATGCACTGAATTTTCTTTAGTTTCCTTTTTATAAAAAAAAATCATGTTACTAATTTCTAAACATGCTTTTCGTCTGTTCTAGGATGCACCTCTCTCAGTTTGAAAGGGAGACCTCGTAAAAGAAAGGGCCTGGATGGGATGGGGTCTGATCACCAGAACCATTTATCTGAGTCCTGGATGGAGAGAATGAAGGTATGTTAGGATCATATTTGTATGTTGCAAGTAAGTTTACCTTTTTCACCTTTTTACCTTCATAAGCTTCACAAGCAAAACCAAATACACAAGACTTCCTTCTTCTATGTTTGGAAACTCAACGTGGAGTCATTGGTGGAAATCAACCAATCAGGAACTGAAGTAATGTGAATTTTTAAATGAGCATATTTTAAAGAAGGAATATGCATGGGGTGGCCACTCATTACAGTTAGATGTAATGAAATATAATTATATTTACTCGTATATATAAATATTAGAAAAAGGGGCTTTCTAAATGAATATATTACACAACTGGCAATGCATAAAATAACAAAAGAAATCTCTGAAATGCATTTATTGTACTTCTTATTTAAAAATCTCAATATTTCAGCTTTTTTTATCTTATTGTAAAGAACACAAATTATTCTCATTTTGAAGACACTTCGGTATATAGTTGTTGACTATATAGTTTTTCTCATTGAAGTGTCTTGAATAGGAAACAAAAAAAAAACACAAAGGAAAAGATATTTTCTACTGTCTTAGTGTTAAAACAATCAGACCAGGTTGATTTGGACAAATTTAGGGGAATTAGAGATAATTTCCCTTGGAACACCAGATGACTTCTCACTAAAAGTCACACTAAAACAATTAACCAAAGAGAGAGGGGGGGGGGGGGGGCTTGTTAATACATTGTCTTGGTAAAGTCAAGTTTATGTTACATGATAACTAGCTGAGATTAGGAGCTCTGAAAAATAGGAGCAATCAGTGTGATTCCAAAATCTCCATCATGGCAGAGACCAAAGAACTGTTTAACAATTAAGTTAATGGATCATGGATTGGTTTCCAGTACGATGATGACCCAGAACACTGGTCCAAAGTAGTAGCTCATTAAAGTCCAGGAGTGGCATAACCAGTTTCCTGAACCTCATCTCAAAACTGAAGTCTGGAGGGAGCTGAATGTTTGAGTCGCCACCAGTCTAGAAATTCAGGCAAATACACTCCTGCGACGTGAGTAAATCTTGTTGCCATCCAGACTCATCTCATGTCACAAAGGGGTCAAAAAGGCTCAAAAATGTATTTCACTCCTATACACAAAACAATTTGTTGGTTGTTTTCCTTTTCCCCGCTGTCGAAATAGACCTATTGTTAAAATAATGGACTGATAATTTCTTTGTCTGCCACTGAAGGAAAACGATTTTCTCAATGTGCTTTCAATTAATCATTCAGGAGAATGTAATGGGCAGTGTGGAGATGCATTGTGATGGGAACTGGCTGCCGCATCCAGAGGAGCAGCTCTTCTTGGATCAGCTTTATATCTTTATGGAGCGAAGGGGATCCCGTATAAGCAAAGTTCCCAATCTTGGCTTCAAAAAGAGTATGTATACAAGACACCAAGCAAATCCTCGAATTATCTGTAGATTGTGTTTCTTCTTTAACAAAAGGTTGATTTTTCTGTTTCTTTACAGTTGACCTCTTTCGCATGTATTCAGTTGTGAAAAGGCTTGGGGGCTATGAGAAGGTAAGCTTTCGTGTTCTTTTTTTTACTTTCAGAGTAACCTTGAGCCGTTTACAAAGAAGTGAAAATGATTCATTATGCTTCTTATCATCCGCAGGTGACATCGCACCGTCTGTGGAAGACTGTCTATAATGAGTTGGGTGGAAGCCCAGGCAGCACCAGTGCTGCCACCTGCACGAGAAGGCATTATGAAAGGTGACTGTAAGGCTTTGATTAAAGCAACAATTCACCGTCAGTGCTTCTTGCTATATTAATTGCTTATTTTTTGTTATGAAATTCTAGGTTGATGCTCCCTTATGAGCTATATATTAGGGGAGAAAACCCAGAGGATGTTAAGTCAAGAATAAATCTAGACTCACCTACTTCAGTTAAAAAGAAGGGTCGAGGAGTGTCATGCAGCCCCAAAAAGACTGCAGTAACCAACCAGGTAAGTTGTGTTCAAGCTCATATGTTTATGAACCATTTGCAATAAAACAAAGCAAACCATCATTTTCTGTAATTAGTGCTTACATTTTATTTAAAAACTAGATGGGTAAAGTTTGCACCCAAACTGTGATGTTGGCTTGTGCTAGTGCTGTTTAACAGTATTTTTTTTTAAATGTTGCCATTGTTTCAATGAGTAACATAAACCAATCCCTGTTTCTCTGGCATTTTACTAAGCTGAGATGGAGATATGCGAATTTGGTTGCTATGGTAAACAGTGTGGTTGCTATGGAGGAGTCTGTGACACAATATGATGTTTCCCATATCAATATGAGTAAAATGAACCAACCCCCATGCCTCTATTACTTTCACAAGCTAAGATAGAAATATGCAGAATTGGTTGCTATGGTAAGCAGCCTGGTTGCTATGGAGGTGTCAGTGACATAATATAAAGTTCCATGTGTCGCTATACGTAATAAAACCAATCCCTGTCTCTATCATTTTCCAAAGCTGAAATAGATTTCTGAAAATGTGGTCGCTAGGGTATACATTTTGGTTGCTTGGTAGTTGTCTGTGATTTCTTATAATATTTTATGTGGTTAGTATGATTAACCTCAAAACATTGGGGCCATTATATATATACCCGAGGCATGTTTTCGGTACCGTTTACAGCCAATGAAACAAAGTAACTTTTTTTTTTTTTTTTTTTACTTTCAACTATGAGAATTGCTTCGGTATCAGAAATGAAATAGGGCTAAGCAAATGGGTCATGGTTTTGGGGTCTTAGCTCCACCTCCAGTGTCTTTGCCCATTTTGTTTATCTGGGAGGTATATCTCACAAAGCTGATGATGGTTGGCCCCCACCCCCACTTTTTGATTCGCAATCGATATTCAATTGCTTGGACCCTACATCCATAGTTTATATGGTTTATCTAAAGGAGTCATGTCCAAAGGCAGTCCTGGGCTGTACAGTTTAGCTTCAACATTTATGAGACGGACCTGTCAAGGAATGATCAAGTTCTCTTGCCTGTTTGAAGCTAGATTGGCATGTTTACTGAAATGCTAGGACTGCCTTTGGACATGCCTGCTCTAAAAGAGTGACCTACATAAAGGGGAAATGTATTTTAGGGTTAGATGCACAAGTACCTAAAATAACAATTCTTTTCTTTCCGTCTTTAGGCCACACCCCCAGATGGTGTTGTCCGTAAAAGAGGAAGGCCCCCAGGAAAACGGAACGCTAAAATTCTTGTCAAGGGCAGAGTTGGAAGACCCCCCTTGTATCCAAAACCTCCTTCCGACACACCAGTTGTACCCCATCAGGAGATTGTCCAGCCAGTTAGCATTTTTCAGGGATTAAAGCTTGCACATAGCCAAAGTCTGCCCCTTGTATCCCCTACTCCTTTGCCTCATCTGCCTATACTGGCGCGAGATGTAAAGATGGAGACTACAGAACCTCAAGTTTCCTCTTACCTCTCGGTTCCTTCCAAGGTGCTAGCAGGTGGTTCTCTGGAAAGATTTAGTCCGACTAAAGGATTGTGTCCTTTGGACCTCTTTAGGGCCCGTCTTGGTCTCAACGGAGCAAGTTCTCTTGAGGTGGCTTCTCAAGACTCTACCACACTCCTCAAGAATTCAGTCTTACACTCCAAAATCCCCACACCCGAGACTCCTCAGAGTCCCCATCATCAATGCTCGGGGTGTGGCTTGGACGGGTCCCTCAACGGAGCCCCAAGAGCTCCTCTACCCCCACTAAGGATCCTCCCATTGGACATAGGCTGTAATCTGCAACTGCGTCAGCTGATGCGCACGCGACTTGGCTCAGCACACATGAACACATTCACCAAGCGACTTTCGGAAGTTCTGGCTCAGGATCTCACCACAACTTCCCAATCCAATGGGGGTATACTTCAAGAGCAATCGCTCCCCCTCAACCTCAGCAAGAGGGCCATCACCAAGAGATCCGCTGGTGACATGGAGCTCACAGACCCTCAGAGTCGAGAACTCACACCAGGGACAAAGAAATTGAAGATGGAAGCTGAGGATCTTGGCTTATCTGTGAGATGGAACGGAATGTCCCTTCTTGTACCGTTAAACCAAGATGAACCAGCTGATCTTAGCTCGCCAAGCAGAGCCAGAGCTTTACTGCAGGACAGGGCCAAAGCGGCTTTGACCCTTCCCGAAGCCACTTGTTTCTCTTTAGTGCCTAAAGATGCCCCTCTTGAAAATGCCTCCAGTATTGGTGCTTCTCCAGAGACTGTACCTAGTATTTTTCACCTGAAACAAGGGGAAGACGAATCCAGTGCAATTGCAGTGACTGTTAAGAAAGAACAAGGGACCACATCTCCAGATCCAGATCTAGAACCTCAACCAATCAACAACCTCTACTCACAGTGTGCACCCACTGAGGATATTCGAGTTCTTTCGAATTCTTTTCTGTCAAAGTCATCAAGCTGTTAGCGTTCAGACATGCGAGCAGCACTGCTACATTCTTAATCACTCCATACTGCTCAGCTTTTCCCTTTGAAACGTTTGTGTTGATCAAAGATTTTAAAACACTACAAAACTTTAAACAGGTGGTCATGGTTCTACCAAAGATAAGGTGCCTTGAACTTGAGAAGACTTTATTTTTGTACTTTTAAGATGAAAACGATTCTGTCTTAGTGGAACATTGCGTGGCCCGCCAATAATAAAGGACATTGAAGGCGACTCGTGGAGCATTTGATTTCTTCTTAAATAAAACAGGTATTAAAAAAAACTCCAGACTCTGAATATATATTTGGAAATTCTAGAATTCAGTCACCAAAAGATTTTTTCAGAACTATTGATCAGAGACTGTGTCTTTGAAACTTTGTTTAAATTATGGTCATTTGATTTGGTTTTCATGAAACTTTGTGTCATTTTGTGGGTTTAGGTCATACTCTATTATCATTATTATTATTATTTATGTCTTACTCAATTATTTCAAGTCTGTGTTGTCCTTTTGGAGTATTGTTTTTTTTCCTCCTCTGTGTATGTGATGGAATTGTTATTTAAGGTATGGCAACCATTTAAACAAGTTTTTAACAAATTTCATTTTAATATTTACAGCATTATGCAAATGTTTTAGTCTCAAAGATCCCTCTGTTCTAATGGCTTTTTAAAATGATATATATAAAATTAAATATTAGTGTTTCTGTTACACCCTCACATGAGTATCCAATTAAATGTCTGATTTGCAGCTAGATTGACACAGAAATGCCTAATTGGACGAAATGTGTAAAATAATTGTATTTCAACTTTTGGACTGACCCCCTCATAACACAACAAATTTCACTGGTTAACAAGTGGTGAATTCTACTTTATTGACCCTGTTCTATTGTATAAATAGGGTTTTAGGATCGTTCTTCAATCGTCTGCCAAACTATGTACTTGAATAGCAGCAAAATGAAATACTAATGCCTATTTGATATTTAAAACTGTTGGAATGCTTTTACTTTTGCATGCATATTATGCTAATGAAACATGGATGCCTTTTCATTGCAGACATGGTTAAACACTGAATATATTTATAATTAAAAAAAAACTCTTGCACCATTGTATGTCTTTATATTTTGGAACACATATCAAAAATTCTACATGTTCTAGAAAGTCTTACAGAATTGTGATGCTTTTTGTTTCCGCCATTTTAGGGCTCTGGTTGCAAGGAACCCAAAAATAGAGTTGTAGAGTTATCTGACAAATAATGTAATATATTTAACATTATAATTTAATATAACAGCCCGTGGAGTTCAACGTTTACTTTCAGCCCAATTTTCTACATCGATGATCAATAAGTATCTTGGCAGTAGTTCTGGGTTTGGTTTCAATGCCATGGTTGTTTTTCAACACTTCAGGTTTCTTCTCCATCGTTCATTCTTAAAAGAGTTCTAAAAGTTTTCTCCCTTATCCCTTAGCCTTTCCCCTTCACATACCCCTTATCCCTTGAAACTGAAGGCAAAGACAATATAATTTGAGCAGTCGCTGATCTTTTAAATCGTTGAACGATCACAGGTTAATCACAGGTCCTACAAGTGCAGGTGCTCAACACTTCCGGTCCTAGAAGTGCAGCCTCCAGAAATGCTACATGTAGCCACTTGGGTGCGATATAACCAAATGTTTGCCAGAACGTGTAAATGTGAAGGAAATAACAGTTTTTGGTAACATTGGCCTAAAATAGCAGAGTTTTAGCATTGTTCCGAAGCTGACGACATTTGAACAAGGTAAACGGAGTAATATTATCTTGGTGCCCCATACATATTCACTTTATTCAAGAAACTGCTTTATGTATGAGTGCATTTTTGGCAGTACTCAAAAGTTTTTCCTGCATGAGACTGCTTGGGTGTGTGTCCTCGCTAAGCTCCGGTTTGTTTTGTTAGCCCTTTAGAATAGATCTATACTTTTCACACAATCATCCTTTAGAAACAACATTTTCAGTGCAATACATGAGCAGGATTAGAATCAATCAGGTTTGAATGAACTCATATTCATCTTCATCTGTTACAACAAAAATTAAGTTATTCTGACCACAGTAGTGTGTAAAAATATATATGTATAAAATAATTTAAAGATGTTAGCTTTCGTAAACAAAGAATTGTGTACTCTCAAATTGTAAGGGTCAAATCAATGCAGTTGTAGCAAATCAGCCTCACAGGAAGAACTTGCTGACAATGGCTTTGCTTCACAAAATGAGTTCCACCATAAAGTCTTCAAAGTAAGTGTTGCAATGCTCCAGGCCTGCTGTTGTGCAGGAAGTTCTATTCACCATTCCCAAGTTGTAGTGGCAAGGGAAAAAAATAGAATACAGTCATCTTCTCATCGACTTGAATGGCGAGGTTACCCTTCACAGTCCCTCCGAGCCCCTACCAAACAAAAAGCCTTCCCTGAAACAAACCTCATCTCCATTGAATAGAGTTGCTACCTTTGTAGGCAGTTGGAGGCACCATGAGTGAGAAGAATTAATTAAAGCTAACCCATATAATGGAAAGACAAGGGGCGGAGCAGCTCTTGGGCAAACAATGACTTTGATTGGTTGAGAATGGGATGGGAGGTGAATTTGTTTTGAGCTGGGCATTTTGTAAGGGGGGGGGGGGGGGTTTCTATGTGTGTCCATCTTCCTTTTTAGGTCAAATGTATGTTTGTGGGTCATGGGATTAGATAGGGTGCTATTGTTTTCAGCCAGAACTAAAGTGGAAGTCTGTCGGTAGGATGAGATCTGTGCTTTGGACTAAATACATCACAGCAACACAACTTAACTGACCCATGCTGTGAGTGCGAGAGCCTGGCCTTCTGCCACCACTTGGGATTGCAGGGAATCCTCAGTGCTTAAGGACATTGCTGTGAAAGGTTAAGTACTGTCATATACTAAAGGATAAGGTGTATTCATTTAGTCTTCAGTGCAAAGAAATGCCCACTCTTGCCAATTAAAGGAGGATGGACAAATTGAAGCATCCTTACATGGCTTTCCACAGCTGTTGGTTCTTTCTTGTACAGATGCAAACTTTGAGTAAAGAACATTTGGAAACATTTTATTTTTTTATTTCCTTTACATTACGAGAACATCCAGCATACTTAAAAACCTCCAGCAATGAGTTTTTTTTAAGTCAGAAACTACTTGTGATGGTGTCCTCTGCCACTAGTTCTTAGTTTTATGAAAAGAACTACTAGGAAAGAGGCTGGAGATGGTTCCTTTCTAGCAATCCCCAAGATTTCATTTCTTCTTTTTGCAGATGTCTAGTTTGCTTCATCAAATTAAGATCTACAGCATGCACAACGGTGGTTTGCAGCCAAATGTGAGGTTCAGGCATTGGCAAAAAAAAAAAAAAATTGGCAACTATTCCAGATCCCAGGAAGGTGCTTCTGGCATGTCCAGTTGGCAGGAGGCCCATGGGGAAGATGTTTAGGACACACTGAAGAGATTATGCCTTTAAGTTGGCAAGACACTGCATTAGTATTTATCTGGAATAAATTAAGGAATTGTCCATGGAGAGGAAAGTCTGGGATTCCTTCATCCTATCACCTGAGATCAGGAAAGGGTAGAAGAATGGATGGAAGATAGACTTCTCAGAACTATCTCAGAAATGTTAACCAATATTCAAGACCACCTCCTCCAAGCTTTATTGTATACACTGTAGCTTTCCGGCATCATCACAATGCTGCATCTTTCTGTAGTTGTCCTCCACTGTGGCACTGGTGCCTAGTCTAGTCTTAAGGTTGAATGAATTTCTTCATGATAACGATCCCCCAATTCTACCAAATACCAACTCATGTTGCCTTAAGTTGTGCAACCTATTTTGTCCTAGTGTTCCTGTCCCAAGAGGGTCACGCAGCAGGCAGTAAGGAGAGGTGGAAGCTGAGCACGGAGGGCATGTGGGATCTTTTTCCCTCCAGATTTTTAGGTTAGACAAGGACATCATATGTCGCTCGCGCTAATTCTGCCAAGCGGTCCAGAGCAGGTGTGTTGGGATCAGAGTCCTTCCCAAACAACTGCACAGGAACACAAATGAGAGCGCATACATTTTTTGGGATAAATCAGTACTGGTTTATAAACTTTCCCAATGTGCGCAACCCCTCTTAAATGTCCTGAATAACAAAATCCTTTAAGACAATTAACCCACAGACTTTCGAGGAAAGAGGGAAATGTCCCTTGGGAATTATTTGCCTGAACTATGCACTGTTAACCTAAAAAGTTCAAAGTGCTCAAAATCTCTTTGGGCAACCGATTTTTAACTGAACCGTATTCACCAATTTTAACAAATCAGGTGCATCTCCAGGTGTTGGCTAAATGAGCGTGAGCATGAATAGCAAATAAAAGGTTAAACGTTACATTAAGTTATGCTCAACTCATGCAAATGTCAGAAAGTTTACATCCAGTGTAACCCGGCACTTTAAAAGTTTGCTTTGTCAACCCAGTGTTGAGAATTAACCAGTTTCCATAAAAGTTTTGAGTTTGGTGAGGTTTAGGGTTGTTTCAATGATCCTGACCTCCTGCTGATATCGTTACCTTCCATAATGTGGAAGATGTCAACAGTGGGGTTTTGGAAGTAGGGGACTTTAACCATCATAAATAGTGATTGAAGGGCTCATGCTATTCATAAATATCTTTAAAGAGTTATGGGACAAAAACATCAGAGCAATGTGGGTATTTTTTTTCCAGATGTTATCAAATGTTTGTGGTGATAAACAAAAATGGATTAGATTTGAATAATTATAAGGCAGTTGTTGTTGTTGTTGCACTCTTATTAACCATATTTCAGCTTTTGAACTAGCTCTATCACAGGGGAATTTCATGCTAAAAAATAATAAAATATTATTTATAATACTTAACACGATTCCTAAAAAGGGGGTCCTTTCACCCGCACTGAATAATTCTTCAGGCCAGCTTCATGACGCCAACCAAGTGGTGTAGTGGATGGTGCACTGGATGTAAGTGCATAATTGTGCAGTTGTCATCTCTTCATGTCATTAAACTGTTAACAAAGTTAAAAAAAATTATAATAAAAAATAAACTTAAAAAAATAATTGTATTTTTTATCCAAAAATAAAAATGCAAATTAACAACCAATTTAATAGACATTACATTACATTAAATGTTGTTGTCATCAACATACAGGATACAGAGAAGGAAGGAAGGAAGGAAGGAAGGAAGGAAAGACCTCATTCAGTTTGTTTTTCATTGTTCTATTTTAAAAAATCAATTGCATTCTTTTTTTCGTATACTTTAGTGCTGGAATAGACTTTTTGGCACTGTGCTTTGGATACTTGTGATTTGAATAAAGAATTTTCTAAGCAATACATTTAAATGCCCCAAAAAGTGTGTCCCTCTCAAATACTTCCCCGTTGATGTTGTGGATATTTCCGAACCTAGGCACCGCGGAGTCGCTGTGATCTGGAGAACGGCGTTAGGACCTCGCGACGCACACAAGCTGGAGCCCGACGTCTCTTTGTTCGCAGCGCGCATCTCTCCTCCTCCCCCAACTCCTCCCTCCTTCTATCGGCGTCCAGTCCGCAGTGATTCTCGCTCCCCATCATCATCATCCTCCTCATCATCACCGCTACACGGGTCTGGATGATCGCAGTGCAGCAACATGGCTGTGAATCTCAGCAAGAACAGACTGGCCCTCTTAACTGCCTACCAGGAGGTTATCGACGAGACTTCGGCCGCTGACTGGTAAGATGGACGGAACCTTTTTTTCTTGCAGTGCGTTGGATGGTTCGGATTAAAAGCATTCCGCTCACGTCTTACTGTGATGCTCAGATTGGGATGTGTGAGAGAATGCCTCTGGGATGGATGTTAGCTCTCTTATGTTGCATTCCTGGCGGTTGCTTTGTTGGAATTAAACTATTTTAAATCTGTAATCAAAGCAGGTATTTATTTGAAAGCGCAATTTAATGTGTGGTTGATTAATTGTACACGTGAAACCTTAAATTGCAGATTTTTTAAATAGTTTACTGGTCTGTTTGCTGTATTCCACTCTTACAGTAGGTT
This sequence comes from Danionella cerebrum, assembly GCA_007224835.1. Taxonomy (NCBI): domain Eukaryota; kingdom Metazoa; phylum Chordata; class Actinopteri; order Cypriniformes; family Danionidae; genus Danionella; species Danionella cerebrum. The sequence continues at coordinate 57,956 of SRMA01025711.1, forward strand.
GCAGTTCATGCTTTGACCTCCAGAGAGTTGTGCAAGGGATCCCACACTGTTTGCTCAGTTCAAGGGAGTCTTCACTACAGAGCTTGTGATTTGCCAGTTAGAAAGTAGGGCCAAAACATCATACCCAACTCAAATATTTACTACTTTTACTATTAGTTATGCATTCTCTGAAGTATACCTGCAGTCATTATTTTTGCATGGATAGAGAGGGGCAAGGCAAGAACTGTCAATCAAAGGCATTGTGTGCTAACATTATAAGTCATATTAGATATTAAATGTTCTGCAGAAACCACTATATGCATGTTTTGGATGCTTTGTGGAGTTTGAATGTTGCGGAGCTTGTACAGTCTCATTGTGTAGTGTGTAAACCACATTGTTGTTTCACCACCTAGAAAAGTTTTGAACACAAAATTGACACTGAATCAAGGTTTAAGGCTGAAATAAACCAATTATTTGCTGCGTAAAGGGATATGGCTAATCTTGGGACATTCTGGCACAATGAGCATTGGAGAGAGTCCCACGCTTGGCGCCAGGACAATTAACAGGATCAGTTACAAAATCTATTGACCGTCTACTGGAAATTCTTTTGATTTATTCAGACCAATACAGCTATCCAAGGCACAATTTGTAATTAAATAAACATTATAATATGGAGGTGATCTTGAGGATCTTAGCAAGTTTAAACACATAGCATTTGGCTTCCCTCTGAAGAAATAAGAGCTTGGACTGGTTTTGATTAGGGGTCATTAGAGGTTGTGTGAATGAATGAAAAATTACGTAGTTTCATTTAAAAAATTTGATCTGTGTTGTTTTAAGGTAGACTGGCTTCATTTCATTCAGATTTAAATTATTATAAACAGTTACCTATATATTGAGCTTCCTATGTATCCAATGAAAATAGCTTGATGTAAAGAACATATTAGAATTGCCCATGCATTTGTAGTATTTGCCTTTTTCATTGATTTTACTCTGTCCATATTATAATGTTGCATACAGGATTTCATAGAGGTCACCAGTTAGAATCCAGCCAGGGGCTTTTTATCTAATGTATTCTGCATATATTTGTGTGAGTTTCAGACTCCACTTACCTCCACTGTCAAAAAACCTGCATGAATTGTTTATTCTGAGGATAGGCGTCGTGTCTGAGTTGAAGACCTGATAGCCTTGAATGATGGTAACAATATGGCCGACGTAGTACCTCTGAATTTGATTCATACAACCTGAATTCTTGCAATATAGTAGGTACTTTTTGTACTTTTTTGAGTTTGTTTAAAAATCAAAAATAGCACCTAGTATGTAGAATGCAAATTCTAACTGGGAGCTAGTGTCCATGTAAGGTAGATGTGTTCGAGGATCTTGAGGTCTGGAATTGAGAGGCCAGGTCCTGCCGTTATAACAGTCCAGGATACACCCCTGTAATCTGCCCAATGGGTGACCAAAACAGGGTTAAGGTTAACCAGGATTAATAACTGGTTTGGAACATGAATTAATATTAATTTCATATACTCAATAATCAGCCAATTGCCAAGTTGCTTGCAGAGTCTGCAGCATAGACTGTAACAAAGCCTTTGCAGAGATCACCCATTGGTTTCTTTGTCAAATTGTTGTTGTAAAGCATTCTGTGTTGAGAGCTAAGATTTTGATATTAAAACCTGAAAAGTGATGATAGTCCGGAATGTTTGCAGTTCGATTCCCGCCAGGTCCATTTTGTCATTGTGGCCTTGGACAAGCCACTTAACCTGCATTGCCTTCTATGGATTTGTGTGACTGGTGGGGTGTGGTTTGTGGTGGGCAGGAGGCCAAAGACAGTAAATGGCAGCCATGTTTTGTCCGACTGCCATTAATGCTGCCTCAAGGCAGCTGAGGGCTACCAAGGAAGTTCATCGCCACAAGTGTTTGATGGTGGGGTGAATGAATAATGCTCTTAAAATTGCAAAGCATCTTTGTACGTCTGGAAACCACTATATGAATTTCTTCCATTTTATAATTATTTCGCCAACCGTTGTTGTCTTCTTCACTGTTTTTCCCATTGCCAATCCAGTGTTGTGCAAATTTACACTTATGTCGCTGGTGTGATTAGGCAGCACTTCATTCTTTCCAATGTGTTAGCATGATCCTGTCTAAAGAGTTCTCTGCCTTGTGCTTGAACAAAGACACTAAGGAATTGATGGTCATTCTGTGCACAAACATTTAATAATTTGCTGTTTTTATTGATTTTAATGTGCTAATGTCCCTTCTTGCACAGATGACGTGAAGGGAAACAAAGACAAAGACTTGCAGCCATTGTAAATATTTACCTTCCTCTTCAAACCTTGGTTAAAACAATGCTCCTGTCCTACGTGCGTCAAACCACATGCCTTACACCAGATGCAAACACAACTTTCTCCTAATTCCTATAAGCATAATCTATAATAGACTTAATATGGACACAATTGACCTTATCACAGAGCATGACTGTCCTTAGGTTAAGCCACATTCCTTTTCCTAGTATTCATCTGTGCGATGGTACAATACATGTGCCTGTGTGAATTCTTTACCCCATGAAAAACCCACATGCAAAAAGAGATGAGCTCAATCCTGCAGGGTCAATAGCACTTTACTAACCACCATTCAATGTCAATGCTGTTTAAACGATAAATCTGCTGAGGCGCGTCTGATATGAAATCAAGTTGCCTTTATTGAGTGGTGAAGGTTGGTTGGAGGCTCCAGGACATCTTCTTTTTGGCTCTCATCTTTTAAAAAGGATTTTGATGTGTAGAGAGCTGTAGGATTTATAAAAGGCATTCTTTTGATGTTGGACTAGCAAAGGTTGGCTATCAGAAAACTCTCAAATATCAAACCAGAATTGCTTCAAAGAATGTCTAGGCTGTCCGTCTAAAGAAAGCATATGGATATATGATACACAGTTCTGAGGGTGACCTCAAGAATAGTTTTGAAGAATTGAAGATACAAGATATCCGTTTCCCTTTTATATCAAGTCACATTTTCATAACGAATCACCAATGGTTAGCTGAAATGTGCTAAAAAATCCATCTTGAAATGCAGTGCCTATGACATCCCCCTCAGGTTTCTGAAGGATTTTGTAGCTTAAAATGAGAATAGCAAACCCTCACCATTCTATTTCTTGTGTGTGATTTTTATTTACGGTATTTATTTTTTAAAGCTTAGCTGCCAAAATTCTAATCTAAACCTACACGGAAGAACAGGAGGTTTGCACTTGATGTACACATTTTTAATACACCACCTGTGACTGGTTTGTTTGAATTTTCATTACCTTGAAAAGGGATTATTTATATTATCACTCTTTCTTTGCTGATCTCTACTTGCCACAACATAGCCTAGTACTATACCCCAATAGGAGATATCAGCAAGTCTTTGGGTATCCGTTGGAAAATTATCAGCTTTCCTTTACTTAGAACTATAAACCTTAAAAGTAAAAAGTAGAGCATTTCTGTCTAATTTCACTAGATCCAGAGGAACACGGCTGCAAAAATGGTGCTGCACACACAGTTTGCTTTAATTCTGGTCCTGCTGGAGATTTCTAGAGATCCAATCGCACTGCAGGTCATCAAGGCACAGGATGTCTTGTGTAACACTGCAGTACGAAAAGTCAGGAAATACACAGTCCTTACTGATCTTTGCAGAATTGTCTTTTGATGCAAGTAATGCAAGTCTAAATTTGCCAATTACGCTATAAACCCTTTTAATTTGCCAGATTGAAAATTGAAGCACAATTTATGATGATTATTTATATTCTGGTAAGGAATCGCATTTAGGGTCCAGAGGTTCAACATTTGTTTTAGAGTCAAAGTTAGAAATCAAAAGCATTGTTAGATCCTGCTCCACTGAGAAAGGCTATGGTCAACAAAGAACTTCCTTGATCTTTTTGGTGGCTTCGTCTGATTTTTCTTCTTCTCTCATTTCCTTAGAATGTACATCTGGCAAGTTTGCTCTAAAAAGAAAAGATTCAACTTGTCTGTCACCGTCTTCTCACTATAACCTCAACTTTTTCAAAACACATGAGAGAGATTAGATAACTTTAGAATCTTTGAGATGTATTGAAAAATAGAAGAAAACAGTTTTGGTTACAATATCATTCAAAATAATTTTTCTGGTTGAAAAGATAAAAAGAAAATTAGCAAAGCTTAATAGAGGCATCACTGATAATGGTCAATGAAAAGTTCTGATAGTATTAAAAGTCTCATCGAAGCCTAGCAGTTTGGTATTGGGTAGTTTGGTATTTCTGATGGCACGGTAGTGCAGTGGGAAGCAGCCAAGCCTGTGGTCTTTCTGATAGGAGTTTGCATGTTCTTACCATGCTTGCATGTGTTTCCTCCAAGTGTTCTGGTTTCCCCTCAAGCAATTTTCCAGAAAAACATGTGACAGGTCTGCTACCTGTCCACGTTTCACCCAATCTCATGACCCTAAAAATAAACAAAAGGGTGGAAAACAGGCCCTTTTTTGGTTAAATTGTCCTTATCATGGTGAAGAAATGTTTAGTAAATAAACTTCTATTTAAATTAGAGGCTTTTTAAACCATGATATAAGTAAAGGTCCTAACAGAGACTATTGATACTTTGGTTTAGCAACAATTAGACCAATGGCTGGTTAGGCCACTGGGCATGGTATGATAACCGGTTTCAAAATTTACAGCGGCTTGGAAAAAGTCATGGTTTTTAAAATTCTTAATAATTTTTTAAGGACTTTACATCAGCTGAGTTGTAACCTCTGCCTTCTCGGTTGGAAAAAATCTACTCCTTCTGCTGAGCTCAAGACTTTTTGGCTTTGTTTAAGTCTTCAAAAAGCTGCAGAGACAATGCTTCTGTTTGTTTTCAACCGCCAAGTGTTGGGAACCACAGAGACCTGGAAAAAAATCTCAATTCACTTGGTCTTCCAGACCAAATGTTATGATTTTCCCAAAAACGTAGTGTGAAATCCAGACCTAGACCGTACCTGAAGGGAGTTCATCTTCCACGTTCAGTCCCACAGTCTGAAGCCTGCATTCTTTCTGCATCAGGTCACATTCTTAATCATCAAGTCATTCATCTTGCCTAAGCAGTGCTAGGGGAGCTGCGGTAAAACTCTAGCTTGCCAAAATACATGCTACTCTGTGTTTAAACCCATCTGTTTTTTGGAAAATAGTTCCCACGTCAGTTTGCTCTGAGTTTAGAGGCATGGAGAAAAAAATTGATTTGGATGCACTGAAATATACATTTGGGGCATAATTTCCAATTATTCAACAAAGAATGCTTAATGCTTTGAACATAGATAAACTCTTGTGAGGACGTCTTTGGTTTAAAGGGGTCCACAGATGAAAATCCACAGCCCAACTAATTATCAAAATACATCCATCCACTTTATTATTCATTCTATCTTCTAACCCGCTTAATTTTCCCTTTTGGGGTCACAGGGATCTAGTGTTGCCTATCTCTAGTGCACATTGAGAGGCAGGGAAACACCTTGGACAGGTCACCAGTCCATCACAGTCCATTTTATTAGTCATTCAACAATTTGTATTTACCTGCTTAATTCATAAGGGTAACGGGGCTCTGCTGGTGCAGAACACATTGGGCGAAAGGTGCGGTGTACCCTGTACAGGTTACCAGTCCATCCCAGGAAGTTTAGAGTATTTGCCTGATTGTATTTTCCCACATATGCAACTCCACATAGGAAGGCTGCTCTCCACTGGCAAACTGCTTACTCAAAGGCAGTGCTATCCAGATCACCCCATCCAAAACATGATGTTTGATTTCTATGTTTGTGAAGTCGCAATCCATAGAATCCTACACAAAACTATTGTTGTCATCTAAAGATATTTTTCCAACATGAGGTAGAACAGTCTGTTTTGTTCTAATGAATGGTGTTGGTTAAAAATATTTCTTTGTGTAATGTTTCTCTAAAACGTATTTTATTCAGTTAAAAAGATTCTTGGCACCGCTAAAAGTATCTACGGAAACAAATCTTTCATGTTTAATAGTTAATAGTTATTAGAGTAATGTATTTTTGGGGGTATTGGATGATGGTAAATGTAATATTGTTGTTGATTTCCTGATATAATCGTGTGCTGTGTGGGTAGATGGTACTTTGGCTTCTCTCTTCATGGACCCAGGGCTCTCTGTGAAAGACAGCTGATTCATATCATGGTGCTCTATTTTTCCTTCCTCCTCAGCTTATGAGTGGCTTATTTTTAATAACAAACATGGCCTCTTGCAAGTCTCTTGACCCCTTGACACTACCCTTGAGTGAAAATCGGTTACAACTTTACTGTGAAAAAAGCCAGACATTTACACACTCAAGATTTTCTAGAATGTCCACCCATCCCTCCGTCCGTCCGTCCATCAATCCCCTATAACTAAGTTCGGGAGGGCCTAATTAGAAGAAGTCTATTATCTCCAGGTGCTATCACTTCCAAAACATCAAATCAAAGAAATATTTATTCAAGATACAACTCAGAATTTCACCACACACGGCTGCGTCCGGTATGATCCTGCCTACTATAGGCTTTTTTTAAGGTTTAAAAAAATAAATAATTCGTTATAAATTTAATGTTTTTTATGACATGGATTTCCGATTTTGCATGGTCGGATGTGATCCCTAGTAAATGGAAATTTATTTTACATAGTTGACAGCAGCTTAAGTGTTGGGGACAGCTTGTAAAAAGAAAATAGATTATATAATATAGATTAAGCAATAAAAATAAGGAAAAAAAACAAATACATGGACCATTTGGATGATTAACGGTAACTTTAAATGTAGATAAAAAAAAGTTTTCATACCTTGTGCTATAACAGCTAACTTCTTTTGAAACCGGCAAAATAATCCATCATCACTTTCTGGCTGAACGTGTTGATTAGTGTTTGATGGCAGTAAAATTATTCACAGTCTGTTCAAATGCTAAAAATAGCTTTTCCAGTAGAGATAAATTAATATTAATTGCATTTACTAATGGACGCCAACATGTAGCAAGAGCTCAAGAAATTCACTTATTTGACTGAATTGACTTAACTGAAAGTTGAATCTTTGGACATTTTTACTTTTAATCTCATACCAGGCTCTTTATGGGAAGTGTACCAGCCAAATTAAAGTTTTCCTCACACTTTATGAAATAATTTTATTCGAATATATGAAATTAGCTGTTAAATGTCCGAAATCATGCTACTGAAGGGTAATTTCATTATTTCGATTTCTCCAGTTATACGTTCAGTTCTACACCCTGGCCTGAATACCAAGCTGAGAATCTGTCGTAAGGCTAGCAGCTGAAATTATTAGGTTGAAGTGTGCACTCTAATCCGTTTTAAAAATGAATATTTATGTATCTGACTGAAACCGGGCTCATGTGCATGAGGCTGAGGATTTATAGGAAGTGATTTGCCTGGTGTGGGTGTTTGCTGCTCAGATCTATCTAATGGGGGGAAGGTGAGTTTAAATCCCAATGTCATCGTGAGGAGAATGTTATTTTTGAAAAGGTGCAGTTTGCTCACTGAAAATGTAAAAACTAATTGTCTATTTTTACATAATTACAGCAATTTTAAGATTTTACCATTTGTTTCAAATAAAAGTAAGGTTTACAGATATCGTGTTTAGCTGAATTTTATTGTCATTGTAAGAGTAAAACTTACAAATGGTACATTTTTCATTGGAGTAAAAGTAAGTTAACAGTAAGCAATATTTATATAAACAATACATTCCGTTCACGCAAAGTACAAAGAAACAACAATTGAAAAAAATGGTAAAAGGATGATTTTGGTTTTAATATAGTCACTTTTCCAAACACAGTAAACCTTAATTCTGGCATTTGGTTCGTCATGATTTTGTGCGACATCATCTTCCAGAAAGGAATAAACATTGACTGTTTGGGATCTCTTTAAGATTTTAGATGAAATCAAAATAGATTGCTATTGTGTCATAAATTCAAGGGGTTTCGCAAAACTGCAGCTTTTTTTTTTTAAAGTTGATTGTTAGTTTTAACAGACAATAGTTTCTAGACAGGAATAGAAGCGGGTAGAGAGAGGGGGAAAGATGGCAACTGACAATGGGCTCGGGATTCAAAACAACAACGGCCTGCTCAACTACACATACATGTACCGGGCGCACCATCCACCATGCTACAGTGCTTACTTGAAGCTGAAAATAAACCTAAAATTGCCAGTGAGCTTAAAAATTGGACTGGACAGAGGAACTGTATGATCTTGTGGTCTAATGAGTTATAATTTTCCCTGTTATAGAGGGAATACCCACGGTTAAGAAGAGAGGAGGATGAAGTGATGAGCCCCTTATACCTTGCACCTTAGGGTCTAAAAATACAATGTTGCACAATATACCGTGGTACAAAAATTTCAGAATAAGTGTCATAGAGGTACTGGGAGATTCTTCTTTTAGGAGTTTCATTGAAAACGCATGAGAAACAGCAGGTTCATTCGTTAGTTTACAAACTACTGCTGCCCCCTAGAGGCTGGATGATATTACATGTCTAATTCAAATCAAACTAGACCCTGGCAAAACCCATTTGAGAAGCTTTTCCATTGAATGTAAGCTCCAATCACAGAAGTCAACATGGTTCAGCTAATAGAAAATAACTTTTTAATAAAAATATATAATGATATGTATGTATATAATTTTTTTTGTATATTAAGTAAAAACCTATTTCTACTACTTCTATCTTGCACCAATGTTCAATCGTACAAATGTACAAAAACACCCTTTATTGATTTAATGTTGAACCTGAAAGGAGAAGAGCTTTAACATGGTTTTAATTGGTCCATGCAGTTTTGCTAGTGTCACAGTGAGCTCATGTGCCCCTGTGAAGTCCATCTGGCTGTGTGCTAAAGCTCACTCTCATACACACTAACACTCACCATGATTAATTCTGAACCTGCGTCGAGGGAAGTTTGCTTGCCTGTCAGCTTATATAAGAGATTGAAGGAAGAGGAAAATGCAGTCTGAGCAGTTCATGCTCTTTTTACTATTTTCAGAAGCCAGTAGTTGGTAACGCCAGTAAGTAAAAAGTGGGATGAATGGGGAAATAGAGATTGTGCTGCAGGATAGTTGCCCTTTCACAGTCACATGTATCGATGGAGCTTAATGCTATCCTGCATCCAATTCAAGTATTCCATTAATGTGGGCCATTAGCTGTTTAAATACCCTACCCAGACATCTTACACTGGGCTGACTCAGGCTGAGATGCGGCATTTCTGATGTTGTACAAAAATCTGATTACAAACACTTTCAATGCTGAGTGTTTGCTACAAGTAATAGGTAATGCAGATAATACACTTACACCCTCTACACACTGATCCGAATTGAGATTCGCATAAATCTTCAGATGGTTTCTCAGCAGGGTGCTTTTTATCTGGGTTGAAGAAATATTGATACAATGACGCTCCCTGCCTGAAGATGGCGTTTGCGGTAAAACAGATGTAACATAGGAAAAAACGGGAAAGACAACATTTAAAAAATCATGGATATCAAGAGGTTTATACTGTTGGTGGTTGTTTGACAAAGTGGGAAAAGTTATCAAAGAGCCAGCTTTCATTGATCGTTCTCTTTGTGAAAAACGGATCCGATATGGCAATTCAAAGCTCCTGTTGTCGCCCATGTTTTTGATTGAGGCACATCATTGCACAAATCTTCGAATCGCAAATTCGGATCGATGTATGAAAGGTGTGAAACCTCTCAGGTTTTCCTGGATGACGGAGGTGGGATTTCTCATCGTTGTCATGCTCTGTGCTTGGCATCAGTGCTTGACCAAGTGTAATGGTGGACGAAGTGAGAGCTGTGTTGCTGATTGTTTCCTGTTTGATGGCACCCATGTTTTTGCAAACTAAATGCTAAATACTCATTTTAAAAATGTCACGAATCGACTGACGAAATATAATGTGTTGCCTAAAGACCATGTAATCTTTTACCGGTTAAACTATTAATTGGTTAAATGTCTTTCTGGCCCCGGATTTTAGTATGGATCCTTACTAGTTAAAAGCATAGACCAATAATGTTACAATTAAAAAAAAAAAAAGACATTTTAAGCCACAGGTGTGGTCAGAAAATCCATTTTAGATGTTAGGTGGCTTGGAATTTAAGGTCTTTGGTAAAGAACAGTTGGTAGATCCATAGATTAAAGAAATTGGACTATGGTAGTGTTTTGTTGGCGTTTTGTATAAATGTTTTTGATTCCCTAATTGGGAATGTCACATGGGTAAACCAAAGACCACTGATAGTTTGTTGCTGTTCTCTCCCAAATGTTGTCTGTATCAATCTCAGAGAAATAGGGGCAGTCCCCTCACAGAGAGGAATGACACAGTTTTAAAAAATACTCACAAAACTCATCTGAGTTATTTTACCATTTAGGTCAGGTTCTTTGGAGCTTGCGGGGGAATCAGTTTAGTCTTTAATGAAATGTTTAGGCAGAAAGTGGTGATTGTCTTCCATCCCAATTTACTGCAAAAAGGGTCCAGATCAGAAAATTAGTTTAACATCATGAGTCTACCTCAAATGGTTAGTTTTACTTGGTCTTTTGGGGGAAATATCAGCAAGTAGTGGTATTTGCTGATGGGATTTGGATTTCCAGTAAGTGATTGTGCTCAATTTGATAGCATGCTCACACTATTCAATTTTGGTTCCAGTACAATACACCTTGGTGTGATTGCTGAGTTAGTGTGGTTTGTTGAAGGAATTGTGAACATTTCCACCCAAACCCTGGTACACAGACTGCTAAAAGAGGGGCTCTACCAAATTAACCCTGGTGCAGTTTCACTGTAGTGTGAACACAACATGGATTTAAACTAGGGCTGGGCGATATGAAGCAAAAAATATATCTCGATATATTTTGCTATATCTCGATATACGATATATATCTCGATATCTTTACAGGATTTATAACCACCCCCCCCACCACCCCAAAAAACCCTACTGCAAAAAAAAATAATACAAATGTCAAAGTCGTTTTTTATTGAAGCTCAGAGGTGCTTCTGCAAATTTTCTTTCAGAAATCTTTGTATACATATTGCCTTTTCATTCAAAAATAAAACAACTAAAAAACAGGCAGTGCATAGGAACAAAGTGCTCCTGTAACATTTAGGATATAAACAAAATCCCTGATAACATAAATAATAATTTAACTGTAAAATAATACACATTGCCTTCTTTTCATTCAAAAATAAAACAACTCAACTCAAGCTCATCTTTGCAGGACCTCTGTTGTAAGTAACCTTTTCAATTCAGCAGCAAGCCGCGCTCTCTCTGTAGTGTACAGTCGCGGGAGTTCCTGTCTCGAAAAGTAATGCCGACTCTGTAAACTGTATCTGACTGGGATCAAGTGTTTTTTAGCATACGTTTAAAGCCACGTTGTTCAACGACGGATATGGGTGCCATGTCCACCGCTATGTGAAATGCCACGGACTCTGTGATTCTACAAAACCTTGCGCTCTGTCTTTCATATTCAACACTCTGCGTTATAGAATTGTGGAGATTAGTTGAGCTTTGGTTGGCAGCAACTTTCACGGCATTCACGGCAGTAGACATCTGTCTGTTGTTCGTCTGACGACTTAAAACCAAAGTATTTCCATATAATGGAGCCAGCTGTTCTTTTTTTGCAACAAGTTCTGTAACCTCCGGGCTGGTTGCGGGTGCCGCCATGTTGATTGAGACAACAGGCAAGGGGAGGGGAAACAAAAGCAAGGAGGCGGGGACGAGCGCAGCACAGAGAAGGCAAACAAGCAAATTGGCGAAAATTAAATATAGACATTATATCGATATGTACGATATGCCAGAATTCATATCGAGTTTAAAAAAAATCTTGATTATATTTTAAATATCGAGATATCGCCCACCCCTAATTTAAACGTATCTAATTGGATCAAAAATGTGATTTAATGTAATGATATGCGACCATTAATTCACAAGGTGTAAAGACCAGAAAGATTTCCATATGCAAGTTGGTGATAAAACATTTTAAATGTTGTCAACATGTAATATTATATTTAACCCATTGTCCAAAAGAACATGATCTTAAAAAGTAAAAAAAAATAATAATAATAATAATTTCTAGGCCATAAATTGTCTGAAATTCATGAAAGCTGGACATTGGTGCATGGGGTTGGCCTTTGGTGCATTAGATCTGGACTTTGGTGCATGAGGGCTGGAGATGGTGCATTAGGGCTGAAATTTGGCATTTTGAAAAGGAGAAAAATGGTGTACATCAATTTCTATCATTCTTTAAGATAATTAGTGTTTTTTTGTGAAATAAACATTTGGTGACATTTTTCAAAAAACATTAAATACTGAATACATGTTTAAATGCTCACAAGAACACCACCCAAAGCTTTCAAATGGTTGATTCATTAATGGCAGCCATGCATTTTAATTGGAAAAGCGTGCTGAGATTATTATTGGTTTTATTTTGCGCAAACATAGTGTGAAGTTCCATGTACTAAAATCCCCTAAACGCCATTGATTCTTCAACAGAGGCAATGGCTCAGAAACAATGAGGACTCTGCATCACTCATGATTCTCAGCGTGCCTACTCGTGTGGCTGCAGCTCTTCCTGCTCATTATGGAGACATTTTACATAAGAGAACCTGTGATTGAGGAAGCAGTTGTGAAAATTGGATGACAAGGAAACTAACCTAGGAGATTTAGGAACTAAAATTCAACGGAAAGAGCTTGAGTGTCTGATCTGTGGTTGTAATAATGAATGTTACCATTAGATACATTTTGCTGTGGTTAGCACATTGTATAAAAGGATGGGGTGGAGGCGGCAGGAGGGATTGATGGGCACTGGCACTATACAATCACTGGTCTGATCCGCTCTTTCTGAAGGGATATAAAAACCACTGCACCCAGACAGTAAATAGAAATCTGCCCTCTCTGAACCATCACAGTTTGTTCTGCCTCTTGTACTCAGGACAACTTAAACCCCAGTGGATCATTGTTGTGCATTCATTTAATTTAGGAGATGAAACTACATTAGACCACATCATTCCTGGCAAAGAATCTGCGTCCTACTCTGGTGGGGTCAACCGTACTGCCGCAGTGGAATTTTAATACCCTGCAGGCATCAATCAGTTGGTACATTCCACCTGGGCTCCTGTTTCCTGTCTCTCTTCATGGCCACGTTATGATTTTATTAGGCAAGGATTGCCTTTTGGACACAAAAACCTTAGAAAACACCAATTATTCAAATCTAAAACAAGCTAGTGTTGTTAGCACAATATTTGCACTCCATGCAAACAGTTTATTCTGTCTAAATGTTGGAGTTCATTTGCTGAACTATTATGAACCATACAAAACTATATCAATGAAGTCGTACCCTGCAGTACATAAACAGTGTTGATCCTTGATGTTAACTGCGATCATTGACCTTTAAGCTGTTTGCACTACGTTCTTAACCTCATGTAAGGTTGTAAGAATACAAATGTTGTGCATGAGTGCGGGACTTTGTTTAGAGAGCCATTTCTAAAAAGGGAAAAGTACTTACACCACATGAATGTACCATAGTGAAATAAACATCAGGTAATTTTTTCATTTAACGTTCCATACCATTTGCTGTAAAATGAGCTTTTTGGCTATCTTTAACACAGATTTATATATATATAAGTGCAGTAAATACTTACAATAACATTGAGTTAAAACTTCTGATTGGTAGATTGGTTTCACTTTTGCTGATTTTTTTAGCTAAAAACAAGCTAAAGTTACGGCGATGGACTGGTGACCTGTCCAGGGTGTACCCCGCCTCTCGTCCAAGGTGCACTGGAGAAAGGCACCGGCAGACCCCCATGACCCCGAAAGGGGATAAGCGGGTTGGAAAATGAATGAAGGAAACTAAAGTTAGCACACTATTTGCACTTAATGCTAACCTGTTGTCTCTAAGCTATTTTCTTAATCTAATATTCACAAACCTAAATCAGTAAAATTGTACCCTGCAGTGATCTTTGATAACTGGGATCATGGACAGACAGTAGAGTCAGATTTCAAGTTCATTGACAAAAACAGAGTGGTGGACTTTGTTTATTTGAGCAAGGGGAAAAAACGGCACCTCGATTTACACCGTTTACCATATTTTGTGTTTTAGGTGATCAGGTGATTTTTCAGGTGTTTCACTGTTGTACATTTTTGTGGCTAAAGCAAGTTATTGCTATTATAATGTTAGCACTCCATGCTATCAAATCAATAAAGTCTTGGCCTGCAGTTCACAAATGGTGTTGATCCTTGATGTTAACGGTGCAAAGCTATTATCTGCTGTATGCACATTAAAAACATTTGATGGTAAAGACCTTTTGATATAGTTCTTTATGGAATTCAGGTCCTATACACAAGAGCTTGGGTATTGTAAAACAGAACATTTTTGAATTTGGTTATATGTAAAAGGGCTGTTTGACGAAAGGCCCATGTACTAAATGCCAGATTCTGGAGTATTTATACTATTATTGAAGCCAAAAGATTCCCCATAACTCCATAAGTAA